>VWZW01006486.1:94814-178060 GCA_013397115.1 Edolisoma coerulescens | reverse complement strand
GTTACTGCTTCTGTTTTGTTGTTACTGCCATAGTTATTGTTGTTGGTTTGCCTTGTTGTTTATATATATATATATATATATAAGTAAAGAACTGTTATTCCTATTCCTCATATTTTTGCCTGAAAGCCCTTAATTCCAAAATTATAATAATTCGGAGGGAAAGGGGGTTTCATTCTCCATTCCAAGGGAGGCTCCTGCCTTCCTTAGCAGACACCTGTCTTTCAAACCAAGACAAAAGACTAGGAAAAAAAAATGGTGTCCACACTGTGTCTTGGCTGGAGTTCGTTTTGATAACCACTTAAAATATGGGTAGCACTTTCTGTCGCTGTCTGGTGAGCTTTCCAGTAGCCTGAAAGGAACATGTGCTTGCATTCAGCGTACAAGCTAATTTGCAGTGAATGTTGGAAACTTGATAAAAAGCTGATTGTTCAATGCAGTACATAATCTGGCCTTTTCTGCGTTTCATTTTTACATACTGTACAAAATTTCAGAAGTGATTTAGTTTGTGAAAAAGAACACAGATGTTTCACCACTGCATATTTTGTTGCACTTTCATTCTTATTTTAATCTGCACCAATAAAGTAAAGAGTCTTTGAGAGATGACCAAAATGGGCAACTGGGTCAAGCTTCTGGTTTCTGTGTCGTTATAGACTGACTTCATTGGACACAAAATTGTTGAGCTCCAAAAGCAAGGTCAGAAATAAAATCAACTTTTCTCTTTGGGTATCTCCTAGAGAATTTCACTCCATGTCCCTCAATGGAGTGAAAGACTTTGATTTTGCCTTCCTGGTGAGGAAGGACATAAAAAATTTCTGGGGATGGTGGCGAAGTTAATGTACACATAAGGGACATATATCTTTGGAGCACTCACGCAGAAATATAAAAAAGCTCAATGGATGACCCGGATGGACAGTTACAGACCCTTCAGGAGAGACAGGCTGGGCAGGCAGGGTGGAGGGGTAGCACCACATGTAAATGAGGGATCAGACTGCACGGTATCTGCAGCTGGGAGTGACATGGTTGAGAACCTTTGGGTAAGGATTAAAGGAAAAGCAAATAAAGCAGATGTTGTTGTGGGAGTTTACTACAGATCAGCCAGCCAGGCTGATGGCACCAATGTATTATTCTAAATGGAATTAATGGAAATCTCCAGAGCAGTTACTCTGGTCTTTACAGGTGACTTCAAATTCCCAGAGCTTAACTGGGTCTGTCATAGAGCAGACAAAAAGAGGTACAGGAAATTCCTGAAGCACATTAAAGAAAACACTTAGGTACAGGTACTAAAGGAGTGGAGTGGGAGGAGTGGAGTGATCTCCTTTCTCTGATGTCTGATGATAGGACATAAGGGAATGGTAAGGGGGATATAAGAAATATCTCAGGAAGGTAAGACTGGACATGAGAAAAAAGTTATTCAATGAGGGGGTGGTCAAACACTGGAACAAGCACCTTAGGGAAGTGGTCATGGCCCCAAGCCCATTGGTGTTCAAGAAGGAGATGACTTGTCTTTACTTTGCCCTGTAGGAGTTGGACTCAGTGATCCTCCTGGGTCCCTTTCAACTCAGGGATTTCAGTTCTGTGATTCTCTGTCCTATATTTAACTGTCTTGTAAGTACTTTTCACTCAAACAGTAACTTACATAAACTTTGTGAGGGGGAGAAATGAATCTATTCATTTATGTGACAGTTGTCATTTTTTACACAATTTTGAGAATTTAGAAATTTAAAAAACAGGTCATGTCCAATCTGCACATCAGTTAGAAGGAAAAAAACCCAATACATATAACACAGCAAACACTGTCTAGAAGAAAATTAACTTCAGAGCACATGATAATTAGCTCCAAAGGTACTTTTGCATATAATGTGTTCTGGATAGGACACCATCATGGAATGTGGAGGAGTAAACTAATGTCTTTATCATTCCAAAGCATCCATGGGCAAGTCATACAATCCTTCTATTAAAGTTATCTATCTCCATTATGGGATTAAAAAACCTGTCTCTAACTCTCTGTCCATCTGGTCCATCTAAGACCAGATGCTAACTCACACTGGCAGAGCTACCAATTACAATTAGTTTGTGTGAGCAAATCCATACAAATGCAAGCATAGATTACTGCTTGATAGACTTAGACTGCCTTTTCCATGTATCACTTGCTATCATCTATACATGCCTTGGGATCAGCTTTAGCACATTTTCAGTATTGTGGTCTCTGGCACTATATATTCTTATCTGTTAGTTTTTGTTAGGTAGTTGCTATTTGCATATTCTTCATGTTCTGTTATTCATAGAAAACAGCAAAGACTGGTTTCTAATTTAATCCTCTATGAGGAGTTATTACACAGGCTAACACAGATACTTGAATGTGACTTGCATCACTAGATTTTAGTGTCACAATCATAGAGATGTATTTGACATTCATTTTCTTTTTTTCTATATAACAATAGTGAATTTTCTAAGAACATTAAGTTGTGCATCTGTACAGATATAATCTTAGAAATCACATATCTATGGGAAGAAATATAACCCTGAGTTAGAACAGTGACTGAGTGCCAGCAGTTTTTGATTAATGTCATTCCCTCAGGGCAGAACAGCACTAGTGCTTTTTGTCATAATTAGTTCATTAGGACTGTATAACTACTTTGCTGATATTTACTCTGAGACTTCCACTTGCTTTCTTATAACTGCATTTACATTTTTAGTTGTGGTAGAGGAATTGGGAAAGAAAGTTACTGCACAGAACATACTTCTTTTCCTTTTTTTCTTCACTTAATGTCTGAAGGACACTTACTATGTACCCTTAGCACAAGACAAGCTGATCAAAACACCTATGCAACCTCCAAGTCATCTCTGAGTCCAACCACACATTTTCCCTTTTGTTTTTCATTGGATGTGCTCCTGCCTACTCTTAACCTATGAAATCTAAATAAATTAATTAGATGCATATATCCCATTATTAACAGTAGATCTGGTAGCTACCTAAACTGGAATAACAGACCCAAGTGACTTTTTCTTAAAATACTCTGAAAAATATCTCATTTTAGCATCTTGGCTGCCACTTATCACAGACTACAGACGTATTTTGATGTTTTTGTCCTTGATTTCTCCACTCTTACAGTGTACAGCACATTCAGCTTCGTAAGTGTTCTCTTCAAAGAAGAAAGATAATGTCTTCAGATTTAAGACCAGCAAGGCCTAATGTATAGATAAAAGAACTAAAATTTGGGAGAACAAGGTTCTCAGTTTTTCACTGACCTGCCAGGTTATGCAAGCCGAGATGATACCATTCTCTTTGGTTAAATTACAAAAATCCACTGTGTTTGCTGTTCAAATACAACCTGAACTGTGCGGATAAGCTTTCTCCCTGCAGACATGTAGGAGTATGTCTGTAGTCACTTGGGACAAGATCTGAAATCCACTGAAGTTATCCCTTCAAAGAAAGGGATAACATCTCTTCTCACTGACTCATGTGGTTCTGCATCAGACCCTTAGTTTAACTTGGTGTTTAACTTACTAGCTCTTTCAAGATGCAAGGAGTTTCCTGGAAATTAAAGAGTGATAAAGGGAAACTGATGATATCGGAGATTTCCTTCAACGTTATCATAAGGAGATGTCCTTTGCTGAAATTATTTAAGTTTAAATATCAGTCACAGAGTAACTTTTAAGACATCTTACCTCTCAATAAGTAAGAAAAAGAAAGGTCTCTAAGAATACTACAACACTGAAAAACAGAGCCCATGAAATATTCTCACCTTTACAGAATCTTTTTTTTCCCCCTCAACTGTTGACTGAAAGTTTTCCTCCTTCCAAATAATTAGGGTTTTGTAGTTCTTTATTCTTCAGAATGAGTAATATTTGCTAGGTGAGCAGCCAAACAGTAGGAGACCATGAGACCAAAGACCAGTCATTATGTACCCATTGAGGACATTTTTAGATTTCAAAGCCATTAGACATTTTCAGTCTAGAAATTTCTATCACCAACAATTTCACACAGAATCTGACCTGCTACTTTTACTGAAAAGGTCTGAAAATTTAACGGGAACAATCTGGTAAGCTACATGAACAGTCCTAGAAGTGTCAGAGCATAGGAGTGCTTAAGGGAGATCCAGAATCTATTCTGATATTCTTCAGGATGCTCTTATTTTTCATCATAGAGTTCTAGATTGTGCTAGACCTGAGAAAAGAATAAAGCCAGTGTTTTGTGCCTAGTTTGGAAATATCCATGGGATACTTTCTGTTAATTTTTCATGCATGTAATTGTCTGTTTCATTTAGAGATCCAATTTTTCTAACAGTTGCGGTGGGTTGACTGTGGCATCCACTGCCAAGTGCCCACTGCTTTATCACTCCCCTCCTCCACTGGGCAGAAGTGATACATATAACAAAAGGTTCATGGGTAGAGATAAGGACAGGGAGAGATCACTCATCTGTTACTGACAGGGACAAAACAGATTCAACTTGCAGAAAATATTAATTTGCTTTATTGCCAATTAAATCAGAGTGAGAATGAGAAATAAAAGCAAAATCTTAAAACATCTTCCCTCATCCCTCCCCTTTTCTCAGGCTCTTGATCTTCTCTGCCTCCTGACCACAGAAGCACAAGGGGGAGAGGGAATGAGGGCTGTAGCCAGTGGGGGCTCTGGTCAGTCTGTCACACATGGGGGCTTCCCACAGAGTCACAACCTCCTTCAGGCACTTCCATCTGCTCTGGTGTGGGGTGCTCCACAGGCTCCAGGTGGATCTCTGCTGCCCTGTGGTCCTCCACAGGCTGCAGGGGCACAGTGGCCTCTCCATAAGCTGTACCACAGGCTGCAGGGAAATCTGAGCTCCGGCATCTGGAGAAACACCTCCANAGAGAAATTCTCACGGGAAAGAGTCTGTGCTGTCACATCTCCTGGCTACTGTTTCACAGCCATTTTTTTCCCCTTCTTAACCCTGTTGTCCAGAGGTGCTGTCATCATCGATCATGGGCTCAGCCTTGGCCAGCAGTGGGTTCAGCTTGGAGATGCCTGGCACTGGCTCTACTGGACATGGGGCAGCTTCCCACAGAAACCACCCCACAGCCCTCACCACAAAAACCTTGCCACACAAACCAAGTACAACAGTTTTTCTAATTTTCATTGATATTCGTGATACATGATATCCATGAGTAGAGTTCATGTGAATTGAATCAGGCATCACAATAAACTGTCCAGGGACATTTCCGCCATTTACACATACCGCAGCTGTCACTGGAGAAGAAATAATATTTTATGACTTTTTCTGAAGAAATATAATTCACCATTTGTTTCTCCCATTTTCGGAAGAATAAAACTTATTGCTTTTCTAATCTAATCTTTGAAAAGAGCCTTCAGCTTCCCTTCTTCTTAAATTCAAAAATCCTTTGTTGAAATGATGTTTTTTCTCCTCCAGGTCATGCACCATGGATCAGTGATTCTAATTCTGAATTTTGCCTTAAAGACAGTATTTAAAATTAATCTCTCATATTCAAACTTCATCTAAAGTATGCTCTTACGGAGGTTGTTTTATGATAAGAAAGAACAGAACTCTTAAGGATACTTCCAGAGTATTCCAAAGTGTAACCAAACAACCATAAGACTAATTTTAGAACACACATTCCACTTACATACAATTTAAATCCCTGCTACAAAGGGGTACAGCTATTTATTATTCTCTCTGCATGAACAATCCTCAAGTGTAAAAGGAGTTCCAAGACAGATTAAGTAAGAACTAAATAAATGATCCTATGCCAATTAGGAATGCAGCAAATAGAAATTGTTTGATGTCAACAGAAATACATTTTAAAATTTTTATTTAAGAGAATGAAGTAAAGAAAGCAGAATGAGTAACTTTGCAAAATGAGGGATAAGAAAAGACATGGAGACAAAATTGACGTGTCATGTCAATGGGAAGTAAAGCTGTGATTGAAAAAAATAACCATGACAAGAAAAATCATTTAATAATTATGAAGAACTGTTAAAACTTAACAGGCTCAAAACCAAGGACATAAACATGAAAAGTGCTGATTAAAGCATTTAATAATAGTACTCATAAATTATTAAATCAATAATTAGTTTAACCATTGTCTAGGTGAAGAAAATTTTGTAACCAATGCTAACTTAAGCATCGTACCTAGTATTCACTACCTGATTTGATTTTATGAGTTAACCTATAATATGTATTCACCTGAATTTAATTATGTTGTTTCCCTAGACATGTGGGATAAGCGAAGATAGTAATGAAGCAAAAGGTACTGGACAGTCACTATCTTCTTCACAGAAATTTGATTACAAATTGACAAATTAATATTTTAAGTGCTACAGTTCTAATTCTGTTGCCAAAAGAGAAGCATAATAACATTAATTTGTCAAAGGTGCATTAAAAGGTCAAACTAAGAAAATGGAAAAGCACATTAATATAATGTTATAGAAACAGACTGTAGTTGAAACAGGCCATTTTATGACTTGTTCTCAGTGTTTGTTTGTTTTTTATTGTTGTATCTTGGGGGTTTATAAGTCTATATATTCCAGATAGATTAAAACAGTCTCACAAATTATTAGAAAGAAGTGTGCTGAATGGCAATAATATATAAAATCTTTTTAATGCCATGTCTTTATCTTGTTTCATTTAGATGTCTTTCCAACTATAATACCTTTATTGAAATCTGAGAGTCATTAGGTTGTCCTTACTGTTTGGAGTTTTCCTTAGTTTGGAGTCAGTAACTGCATTTAGAAAAGGGCATAACAAATTTCAAGAAAGTATATTTTACCCATTCATCACCATCGTCAAGCTCTAGATAGTCAAAACACTCTCTAACTCCTCCACTTCCTAAAGAGGGCTCTCTTACCCTGCTGATTCTAAACAGTTTATAGTCACTTGTTGCAGCATTCCAGAAGCACAAGCTATCTCACCATTTTTCCATGATTCCTTACACTATAATTTTTGGGCTTCACAATGTTTTCCATTGGTGTAGATGCATTTTAGTTGGGCTATCAATCCTGCCACCTTTTTAGGGGAAGAAGACCTAATTCCTGTGTGACTGTTCTCAGGTGCTTCCATGGTTTCTAACACTTCAACACCCACCCCTGCTGCACAAATTAGTACAGGGACAATTCAAATCGGCTACAGTGTCCACTTGCACATCACCCCTTGAATATTTTTGATCATCAGGCCTGCTGCTGACAAATGGGGTGCACCTGTCTTAAAGGGAGAAAAAGATCTTCACTCAGGAGTTAACAAGCCTCATTAAAGGAGTTTTAAACTAGATTTGAAGGGGAAAGGGGATAAAAACAGGCTCACTAGAAATAAGCCTGGGAGCAGCATGCCTGACGATCAAAAACCCCAAAATTCTGCCAGGGATCAGTCTGACCAGTCTCAGAGTTAGATACCAACCTGTTATTCTCTTGATCTGCTTCCTATTTCTTCCTTTATCATTCCCTGCAACTGGAACGATAGAAGAGAATTTTACGTGTGCTCCTGATCCCTTAACCAGTTAGTCACAAGATGCTGAATTCCCTTTTTGATTGCCCTCAGACTTCTTCTTGCAATTTCATCACTGCCTGCTTGAAAAAGTATTAATGGTTAATAATCTGAGGGCTGTACCAGAGTAGAAAGTTTCCTCCTAATGTCTCTAACACAGGCTCCAAGGGGCAGCAGACTTTCTCGAAGAAGGGGATCCAGTGTACATATTGGGCTTTTTGTTCCTCTCAGAAGAAAGTCTCCTATGACAATGACACATCTTTTTTTCTTTTTCTGTATGGAAGCGTTCTTGACACAGGGAGTAGGCTGACAACCTCAGCGACACCTCCAACCTAGATGAACCATTCTCGTCACTGTTGAGCTGCACTTGCAGAGCCTTGTACCTGGTATGCCAGGGCACCTGGGAAGGTGGGGTAGTAATGGAGAGGATGCTCCACTGTGCAGGGCAGGAAGTTGTCACCATTTCCCCCCTACCCCTTAAGTCATGACGTTCTGCAGATTAAAGATAGGATAGGGAATCCCCTGTATCATGCATCCTCCCAGGTCTGTCCCTGGGAAGTTAGAGGGTTTTTCAAGTAGTCTGTCTCTCACTCAGACTCTGTAATGCTGGTCAATCTACTCACCTCCTCCCACAGTTCTGTCACTAAGCGAAGGTGTTCCTCTACTGGGGCACACCTCCCACAAGTGCGCTCACTGCTGCTTTCGAGTATTCCTGCATAGGGCACATCTTGCTGCTGACACCTCGGCAGGCAAATGCACAAGATGAGATACGCGTAGGCAAGACTATGATAACATAATAAGGAAACAATCTTTGGTGGTTCTAGGATGAATAGAGAAAGACTTGGTGTATGCAAAATAAATGTAGATTATAAGACCAAGAAGGTCCTATTGTCTTTTTAATGTCTTTTTTCTCTCCTTCTATCTCCTCCTTTTTTTAATAAAAAAAAAGTCTTTACTGAAAAGAGTTTATAGTGATAAGGCTCTTGGCACAGTTAATACCTGTAACATCAAGATACAAGTCAGGTTGGGGCCAGGAGAGAATGTCAAAGGATAAAGTTCCATGAGGTAGGTGACCTGATTTAAAGGCTTGCTGTTGCCAAAAGAAGAGATTCCACATGCTTTGCCATGTGCAGACATAAACACCCATAAACCAGCGTTGTTAGTCACACGCTCTCAGTCTTTTGTGCTGGCTCTGGCGTTTGTCTGACCCTGTGCTGAGCCAGTCCAGCTTGCTAAATAGGCAAAAAGCAAATCCATGAACAGTTACAAGAAGAAGTGATTTTTTATTCAACAGTAGTTCACAAGAATATTATTTTCATGAATCACATGAAGAGAAATCAATTTTCAAACAAAAAAGCTGTACAGGTAAACTGTCTATTTTTGTTATTGTCTGGGATCATATTCCCTCAACAGCCAAAATCACTCACTTTTCTGAGGTCTGCCTCCAGGTTTTGTGTAAAAAGTATCTATAAAAGCAACCTGGCTTGCAGCAGGTGAAAGTGATAGAAATTTAAGAACTCTGACTGTAGAGACAGAGAGTTGCTGTGCTATGTGCAGTGTTATATGACTGAAGATGACACAACAAAAAGCAGTAGCCAGAATTGAATTTGGGCGGATTCAACTCAGATATAAGAAAGTGTCATATTTAGGAAGTGTTTCAGAAGCAGAATAAAATTCTTGCAAAAAGAAAACAGGTTCTCCCTCTCCGGGTGTTTGCAAATTGTGACTCAGCAACGTCACAGAATACGTGTGTTACTAAAACAGTAGGATTTTATGTCTACACAAAGATTTTGCTAGGTCATCTACTGAAAAAATAGTGTAAACTTAAAAATGCGGGGAGTGGGGGGTTTGCCTCACAGTCATGACGTACGCGTTTAATTTGGGATGCCAATTGTAGGGACACACTAGTTCCTGATACTGCTGCTTAACTGAGTATTACTTCATATGGAAGACAAGAATACTCTAAAAGATTAGCTAAGGAGGACAAAGCTGCATTTCACTACGACTGCATTCAGATTCTCTGGCTCTGACACTCATCACAGTCGGGAAAAAAACGTAAAGAAACTTCCCCGCTTTAACAGAAGGCACGTCCTTGAAGCAGCTGGTATTTCTCCACTGGCAATGTAGAGTGCTTGTGAAAAAGTTTTTGTACTTTTATTTGCGAGGTTTTCGGCTACAGTTCCACTCCCCTGTCCGACAGTCCGCGCCGCGGCACTGTCGCTGACCCTCTGGCTATGGGGCAGGGAGGGGACGGTGTCGGGCTGCGGCGGGGGAGGCGGCACCGGGGCGGGGCGGGTGCCGGGGTTGTGCCAGGGCCGAGGCGGCGCGGGAGCAGTGCNCGTGCTGGAAGGTAACGGGGAGGGGCGGGAGCGTCGCGGCCTCCCGGCTGCTGCGCGTCCCCTCTATCCCGAGAGGAAGATGAGGGGTGGTCGCTGCCTCTGAGGTGTTTTCTCTGGTGGCGTGAGCGGGCTAAGCCGAACAGCGTTGAGTAAACCAGTTTTATTAATAAAGCTTTGGAAGTACGTATCTTAAGGCCAGGGTTGGCTACCCCCAATTACGTCTTGGAGATATTTACACAATGTTTTATTTTAAATTAGTGAGAAAAATAACCATCCTTTCCTGAGGGTTTGGGGTTTTTTTGTTTTAAGTAGTATTCTGGTGTTTCTGTCTCTTCTTAGCAATCTGCTGTAAGCTTTTTTGGTAGTGTTGTCTCCAACGTATAGCTAGTTGTTCTTCATGGTGTATTTCTACAGATTTTAGTTGCTGTGGTCTAATTAGTGTATGTGTGTGAGTTGTTTATTGGCGTGTCTTTTTCTGTTTTGGGCTGTTTTGGAGATTAGAGGGGTTTGGGGTTGTTTTGGCTCAATGCTGTCTCTTTGTCAAGTAAATCCTATTATCTCTCTGTCCACTTGTGTAGTTTGCCAGAGGAGCTTACAGATAAGATCCTGTCGTCTGACATGCCTGTAGTATCATCTCCCCACACTGTGATATAAGTAAATTTTCACTTCTTCTTGTCATTTCAAACCAGAATATTGGACAATCCTGAACCCAGGACCAACCATATACAGTTTTAGGCACTCTCCTAATCTGGTAATAATTTTTCTTTTCATCAAGTGGCAGGAAAACCACCTTTCACTAGTTTTATAAGATCGTGTTTTTCTGTTTTGATGTTGGACAGTCATAACGTCTTCACTTGAAGTAAAACATTCACTCTCTTTCTCTCACCTGTTCTCTTACCTATTGCCAGTCCCAGATTTCTCAAATCGTTCTAATTGTTTGCTACTTTTTCTTTGTTCTTTGTTACTTGATTTCTTGTTTCTTTGTAAATAGTCTGTTTCATGTTATGTTCTTTCATATTTCTGCATAGTGCAAACACTTTTTCTTTAAAGAACAGAGCAGGGAAGGTGATATGGGAAATTAATTTCACATAATTGGTTTATAGCATAAATCTGAGCTCCTGCTTCTTTTTTAGTGATGGCCATGCAATGCCACTCTTTTACAGGGCGCTGTTTTCCAAAACGACCCAAGCACATGCTTATAGTTGAAGCCAAGTTAGATGGTGAACAGCTGGCTACCGATCCCGTAGAGCATACTGATCAGCCAGAATTTGCTACAGAATTGGCTTGGGAACTTGATAGGAAAGCACTTCATCAGCACAGGTAATGTTAAAAAGTAAAGTCTAATTTGCAGATAAACTTTAATTTTCTTGTCTTTCCAGTTAGTGAAATACAGTTTTTGTGTTACTGTCATCTGAATTGTTTTTGGAACTTCCTTTTACTTTTATCGACCACAATGTTGTTAAAAAATGTAGATTACTAATGTAATGTACAAGAAAAAGTAGTGTGTGGCAAGATAAGTGAGGCTTAAAAATTCTAAACGGTATGTTTTTACACTACTAAAAAAACACCCCAGAGGCGCTTAGAGCAAATTAATAATGCTATAATTCAAACATTTGAGTCAAGCTTCCTTATGTATACTGTGACACAAAATTAACTTAACTTCAAACCTGAAAACCTGTGGAAATAGTTTTTGAAAATATCAAGGAGATAAGGTGAGAAATTCAACCTTTCCATAACTGTTACTTGGTTTTACTAGTTTTACAACTTACAGGTTGTAATATTATGACCATATTTTCAAAGAAGTTAAAAAGGCTGTATCATCTTTGTTTGACAGAGAAAGATGCCTGCCTGTGCCATTTGCTAGACATCTTATCTGTGCCTCGAAGTAGTTAGGTGCTTTACCCAAAAATCTTCTCCACAAGTCCTGTTTTTAAGATGCCCTTACAAGTGTAATTCAAATTTCTTGTGAGGTACTGTGCTTATTTCTTTTATGTGGATGAGGTATTTATTTGTCGCTAATGTTTTTTTAATAGCACTTGAGACTCTGAGCCTCCAATGCACTCCTCTTAAAAAATTAAACCACTTGTTCATTGTCTCACTGATGAGTTTTTGTATGTTCAATATAAATTCAGTTTCTCACACAATGAGACTAGTTGTATAACAAGTTTTGTGTCATCAGCTTGCTTGAAACCTATCAACTGTCTTTGAGAGCTAATTGCAAAGATAGATTTTATATTTAGTATTTCAACTGAGTTGCTCTTTCAGGCTGCAGCGTACACCTATCAAGCTCCAGTGTTTTGCCTTGGATCCTGTATCTCCAGCTAAAGAGAACATAGGCTATATTGTACTGGATTTAAGGGCTGCACAGGAAAAGAAACAGGTATGTTATGGGGCATAAAGATTTAAAATTTGTGTTTTGGCGACAATGCTGTTACAGGTAATATAATTCGAATTGAAGCATAGACTAAACTTTTGAGTTTTGTTTTGGAGTACGACTGATTGATCATGTATGGGGGATCTTGTTTTTTCTTTTCTTTAGAGGAGAGACATCTTGACTCTGAAAACATGCGCAAATGAAAAAATACTGTTGTACTAATCTTCCTTACTTCTGAATTGGATAATTGGAGCACTAGCAACCAATTAATCTACACAATTTCATTATTTAATCAACTGGAAAAAATTATCTAAGTGATAGATATGTAGCAATTGAATTGAATCTCAGTCATCAAATGAAGTTTTAAGTTGTTTTTTTTAGTGGCCCTCCGTGGAAGATGTGTTAGGCAATCATTTCTAGCTTAATACAGCACAGAGTAAGCACAGTACAATTTTTCTATATTAATTTAATTAGCCAATACTCTTATATCAAGCTTGATCAAAATATAACTTTGATATGGGTCATCTGAGGAGCGTGGTGTCTTATTTTGACATCACTCTTCTTGAGAATTTTCAATGCATATGACTTACTGTGCACAGCTGAGGACTTGAAGGTTTTCTAAGACATATGGTATATTTCTCTTTCTAACTTTTTCACTGTACAAGTCAGTGGAAAAAAATTGGAATATTCAGCTAGTTGTCCAGTAACCACTCTATAGAATCTTTTAGTACAGTGCTGTACTACACAGACCAAACTTTTAGAAATAAAAAACAAAGTGTATTTCTGTAGATGATGAAGTAGAAGTTAGTAGTAGTAGATTAAGACTGAGTTTTCTGTAATACTATTTTTTTCTGTGGTTTTTAAACCCTTTTGGGTCTCATTTTTGTGTTTTACTGTGTAGACACCGAAATGGTATCCTTTGCTCAGCAACAAGTACCCTAAGTTTAAACCTGAAATACAAGTTGGTGTTGCATTGGAGACTGATTCAAAAGCAGTGGTCCATGATTTTAAAGCAAAGGAGGCACCCCCTAGAGAAGGGAATGGTAAGTAACATAATATCACTCACTTTGAATTAAAAATCCTGCTGTGCCAGATGACATATCACTTGTTTCAAATGTACTGTTCTAAGTGTCAAGAGAATTTTAATTTCACACCAGTTCCAATGGAAATCCTTTGCAGCTGATTAATGTACCTTTTGGCAGTAAATTTTTCAAGGGTGCTTTACTGTGGTAATTGTGTGACTTTTAGGGGGACAAGTTACAAACCAACTGATATTTAAAATGAGAATTGGGGTCTCATAGTTAACTCTCTTGGGCATTTTACCCATATTTATGGGCTTTAGGAAGTTATGAAAGAAATAGGAAAGGAGCTTCTTTACAGAATGTAAGAAGTAGTTTGGGCTTGGAACTGTAAAGCAGTAAAATGTCTCATTTATTGGGTAGGCTTGCTTCTTTTTTGGTGAGTTCTTTTTCTAGTCTTTCAGTACTTGAATCATGTCCTGTTGTTAAATTTGTTGTTTTTTTGGTTTTTTGGTTTTTTTTGTGGTAACATCTGCTTACTGTTGGGACTCATCCAATTCTGGATTCTCTTGTTCATTTCTGTCAGAAGAAATTAGTGAAATGTGTCAAAAACCTATTGGAACTCAAATGTTTACACTAGTAGGTGTCTTTGTGTGCTGTACCTTTAAGTCACTTTTTAATTTTTATTAAATTTTTTTTTTAATGCAAGTTACTAGTTTTTAAAAATGTAGAAACAAGGTCTTAGAAACTTGATTTAAAGAGCCCCTAAACAAAAACATGATTCCATCTTGCCCTGATCCCCCAACCAAATGCCTATCTACTTTTCAAAAGTGAGCCTTTTGGTACAATTAGTGGATTTTCTCCTGCGTACTTTACAATACTTTATGTTCTTGCCCTGAAGGTAATTTTTCCCTAATTCTAAATCCATCATCTATCTGCTTATGATCTGTGGCTGTGATTTTGTAAAAACAGAGTGGTCCGTGGCAGTAAGTGTTTTACAAGCTTCTGGCCCAGAATTCACTGACTCGGCTGCATTTCAAGACTGGTTAAGACAGTATTTAAGTTTCAGTGTAAGTGCATAGCTTACTGCATTCTTTCAGGTTTACAACAAAACACAGGGAACTTTCCATATTGTAAAATTTGTAAAGGAGGCAAGGAACTACTGTAAATGATTCCTTAGTCTGCACTTCCCATGTGATTTTTATGCCTGCAAGTTCTCCTATCTGTCATGACACTGGCAAAAAATAAAAGAAGACCCTTCTGCCTTCACTCAGCGCTGTTTTCCACTTGATATTTTTTATGGAATAATTGCTACAAACAAATTTGCCAGCTTTTTCCTTTCTTTTGTCATGTCAAAATTAGTCAATGTCATATTTATGTAATGTGGAGAAACAAACAAACTTGTGGGTTTTCACAGTTGTAAAGTTAATGTTCCATGCATGGGGTATGACAAAGCTGAGTTACCCAGTTCTAATCTAGTCTGATACTTTTCCATTTAGTATTCATATACCTTTTTTTTTCTTTACTGACTTAAGCCATGTAAATCTTCCAGTATTTGAAATGGACCTTTTTTGTTCACAAAATGCTATGTCATTGTTTCTGTTTGGTGTAACCTGAGAGGCTTTGAAATGTGTTTGAAATAGCAAACCAGAATACAGTGTTTTATGCATTGAAGACTTCAGATGAAAAATCTTTGAATGAAGCATTGTAAGGCCCTGTGGAATGGCACATCATGCTTGTTCAAACAGGCCGCAATGGACAGTTACTGCCTTACATTTCCTTTAATGAGCAAAGTAAAGAAACAGCATGGTAGGCTCTAGCCTAATGAAATAAACTTCCAGTCACTGTAATGTTACTCATTGTACCACTAAATAAAAAGAGGAACCAGAATTCTGTCTGGCATGGTGTTCAACGTAACATAGAATGTTGAACTTCGGTGAATAGAAGTTAATTTCAGAATTTTTTGTAGCTACACTGAAGTATACCTAGGGGCTTTTTTGTATTTTGCAGTACTTTGGTACCAGGCATCAAGATCTTTATTTGTAATTTTTCTTTCCAGGTGTAATTTCCATATGTAATGCTTAAAAATAAAATTGCAATTATATATCAGATTGCTGCAGCAATTATAAAGACCTATGTGTTTATTTAATTAAATTTATTATAATTACTTATGTTTATTTCTTCTCTCTTAGTACTCACCCTTTTTCCTGGACTAGACCCTAAAGGTATTGTGCCAGTCTTGAATGAAGAAGAGGGCTATCATCAAATTGGACCACCAGAGTATTGCAGAGATCACTTTGTCTTGTCTGTAACCATTGCGTTTGCCGCACGGTTGGAACAGGTCTGTTTCCTTGCTATGTGTAGTTTTTAAGAAGTATTATCCCACATATAGTATTTTTACCCTCCCATTCTTCATTTCTAATTAGGATTTTTTAATTGTTTTCTAAGTTTATTTCAGAAATAACCCTGTCCCATAGTGAATTTATATTCATTTTAAAACTTTATGAAGTCCTTAACATACCAGGCTACAGATGAAATTCTTTTGAAGTGCTAAAGCTGTATTTACTTTAAATTATGCATTCTTATGGAATGCATACTTCTCTACTGCAATATGGTGTAAAAAGTGTGTGTATGTATAATACCAGTCTTCAGTATGGTGCCCGTGTACTGAAGTTCAAACAAGGTGAAGAACTTTTCAAGTATGTAAGACAGAGTTCGTATATTGCCTGAGGGAAGGACTTACTAGCAGAGATGAAGTGCCGTGCTAATGATTGTTTCAGCTTTAGACCTCAGCTGCTGTGTTTATGCTGTACTGATAGTATGGTTTTAATTGGTCTAGAACTCATGGTATATGATAAACTCTCCTCAGTCTTGTCATCTTTCATTCTTCGGGGAAAATAATTTTCCATGTCAGAATTATAGGGCCTTGAGAAGTAAACTTATTGTGATCATTCTGGGGTGGCTTGTGCCTCTTTTGGCATTGAACTCGCAGTTGCCTACAGGATGAAGTAGCTGCTTGTCTGTTTCAATCTTTTATTCTGTCACATAAATTACATAACAATATCTAATCTGCATTATTTATATTGGAAATATTTTATGAAGGCACTGCTTATTTCTGAGTATTTGTGCAGTGCTTGATGTTATTAAATATATGTCAGTTACAGCTCCTGGTGTTGATGAAGCTTAAAGGTGATTCAGAATATTTTGCAGGTTGTTGTTATGCTTGTAAATTAAAGCTTGCTTTTTTTTACTTCAAAAAAAGTAAAACATTTTTAATTGGAGTATTAACATAAAAGTTGTATGTGGAGTGTAGTGTAGAATTTAGGTCAGCTGGTCACTTTTAGCTCTAATTTCCAAGTGAATGCTTCAGAACTGCTATTAACTCTACATAAAGGAAAGAGATACATTATTCTCTTCTGCATCTCTTTCAGTTAGTTCCCAGTACTATGAAGCTCCCTGATCGACAACCTGAGTTTTTTTTCTACTACTCATTACTGGGAAATGATGTCACAAATGATCCTTTCACTGATTTAATTAATCCAAACTTCGAGCCAGAAAGAGCTTCAGTTCGAATACGTAGTACAGTAGAAGTTCTTCATGTTTATCTTTGTGCACAGTCAAAATTGCAGGTAAGCTGTTTCATTTCAAATGTGAATGAAAATAAATAATGAAAATTAAAGAAATACAATATGTCACAGGCTGTGTCTGGGAAGCATTTCTGTTTCCAAAGCTAAGATTGTATTATAGTATTTTGGCTCAAATATAAGTTGATTTTCTTGCTGATATGAGGGAAATCCTAGAAGCAAGTTTCCCAGCTCAGGTGGAATGCTATCTTTTTAATTAGTTGCTATTACAACAAGCTCGTTTACATGTCATGATAAAAGGTGTTGCTGAAATATGATCTTCCCAAAGAGCTAATGTGGTCCTCTCAAGAGCTCTGAGCTTTGGGGCCTGCACTGCAATCAGACCATCTGCAACCCAGAATCCTGCTTTGTGCTAGCTATGGTAATCCCATGCCAGCTGCTCAGGTAACTCTTGCCCAAGTTCTAAAATCACTGTCCTCAGCACTCTTTGTGAGTAATAAGGGAGGTCTGTCTTTTTTCCCCGATCTATAGCCAAATGCTGTTTCTAAATACGCTACAGATGTATTTGGGCTGTTATGGGATATTGCTTATCTTTAGCTTGCCTTTAAATGGGGGACATGGTTTAGTGGTGGGTTGGCAGTGTTAGGTTGACAGGTGGACTCAGCAATCGTAAGGGTCTTTTCCAACCCAAATGAATCTATGATTCTAAATATCAGGTAATACTTAGAGTGTTTATGGCAATCTGTGCATGGCTCAAACTAATTACAAAACAAGAGGCTGTTTCATTAAATGAGGGTTGGTGTAGGGTTTCTGATAATGTAGCTGGTAAATAAGGCAGTGTTAGTTATACAAAGTAAGCTGTGGATCTGAACCCTTTTAAAGTGATTTTTCTTTAAGTTTATACAGACCATTTTATCCAGGGTGGTTTAAGAATGTTTTTGTTTAAATCTTGTATTGTTTCAGATTTTTTTTTTTTTGCCTCAACTTTAAATATTATTGGACAAACGTATGCACTGGTGTTTGGAATTTAATCTTACTCTACAGTCTTAAAACAACGTATTTAATATAGCATATATGATACATATGTGCATATATGGGGAATTATACATGTTTGCATCATGTGTAAAGAACAACTTTTTGAACAAAAGTTCTTGTGCGGTCAGATCCACATTTTGATTTACAGTTTTCTTTGTTTGACTTCTCACTCAGCTTCTTAAAATTTAGGATATAGGATCAGAGCACTGTGTTCTGATTCTTAATTTTAACATATTTTTCCAAAAATGAAAAGGGGCTAGTTGCCAGACTTGTTGGTGTGTGTATATATGTAATGTATGACTTTATTTGTATGTGTATATATATATACACACCCACGTACGTATACTGGCAGCTGACACCGTTTAGCATGACAGTTTTCCTTAAGTGCAATAAATATTAAGGATGGGAATACAGTGTTCTGATCTGTTAAATCAAAACTGAAGTGACTCTCGGAAAAAAGCAAGTCGGTATGTAAGTTTCAAAGATTAACCTTGAGGAAAATAGATTACCTTAGTGTGTGTTGGTTTTTTTAAGATCCATCTTTCACTTGTATGTGTAAATATTAAGCTGTGTAAGGAGTAAACATTGAGTCAAGTTTTCAAATAATGATGTTTACTAGGAATTAAAACCACAGTTACTTAATTCCAAAAATCCTTGCTATTTAAGTGGTGTCTAAATATATGCGCAAAGCCTTCAAGTACCTTTTTCTTTACTTTGCAGTAATGCATTTTATACGCCTGCACTTTAAGGGCAAGAATCTGTGCTGTGTTTAGAAGCCACAGAGTACTGAATTTATCCTACAGAAGGAATGATGTGACAGATTCTCAGAAGGGCAATCAATGATTTGCTGCTGCCCTGTCGGTGAGCAAATCCCACCTGCTCAAAACTGACATTTCACAGCTGTTCTTATTCTCAGCATGCAGGGACTAGGTTAGGGATGAGACCTTGATTTATTGGTGCTACCTTTAGTGGAGGGTGCACAGACGGTGTCACACATACAGTTACTTTCTAGCACCTTTGTGTGTGTACAGATCCATCTTTGCTGTGGGGACCACTCTCTTGGAAGCACTGAAGTACCCCTGTCTGGACTACTGAAGAAAGGAAATGTGGAGATTGATCAACACCCTGTGGCAATAGAAGGACCATTTGTCCTTGTTCCACCAAATAGAGCTAAACAGAAACTGCCACAACTGCCTTTGGATCTGGCTCCTACTGTTGGGGTATCTGTAATTCTTCAAAGGGAGAGCTTGACTACTCAGGTATGTCTTACCCATTCATTGTTGGTTTAGACACTGTTGCACGATTTCATGTTACAAAATTATTGGTCTTTCTAAATCTTATTTGACTGATTTTTATGTTAGAAAAGCCCTGAAATAATTAATTGCTTTATATGAACAATCCTTCTGTTGGCATTTTTCTATGTCTAAAAAATAATCTCATTCTATGAAAATGTCATAGACAGAATTTTTCAGTGCAAGCCATGATCAATAAGAAAATGGTATCATTTCATTCAGCCTTTGAGTCCCGTAAATGCTGCGACTGAACCCAAACAGCCACAGGAGAAAGTTCTTTCACCTGTTAGTGGAAAAACAGAGAGCCTGCAGCAGAGATCCCAAACTGTCCCATCTCAAGCTGACCACTCTTCTTCAAAAGAAGATGTAGCAACAGAAAGTGAAGTGGAAAGTCTTAAGTTTGAAAAAGGCGCAAAACCACGGAAAAGGGGTATGTGGTATATAATTTTTTTGCCCAGTTGTCGAGTGTGGTCTTGGATCATGTACTACTCCTTTATAGTATGTTCAGGAAGTAGAAAGAAACTGACTTGTTCAATGAGATGAAATGGTCTAATGTTAACATTTATTAAATAGAATAGCACGGATAATGTGGGAGCTTTAAATTTTCTAAGGAATTTACTATGTGGATAATAATTTGTGAAGACAAATGTTCATATTGAACAGATTCCCGGACAAAACCAATCAGCTGGGTTGTTTTGTTTGTTTTTACATAATCGTTTGGTTTGGACTTGGTAGCCCAAGCCCTTGGAAGACTTGTTTCTAACTTGAGACCCGAGTCATGGAACAGTGGAAGAGGAACAGAGATAAGAAGTACTATAATAATAGAATAAATCTCAAAAAAATGTTATTTTTCTAAATATTACTGAACATGAATCTTCTTAAGAGATTGTTTATGAATAAAGCAGAATTAATTTTTTTGTAATGATATTTGTATTGCTGGTCTTGGGAGCTTTGTCCTAAAGACACCCAGTTCTGTAGAGGCAATTCTGTGTCCTAGAATGGGCTCTCAGGATTTGCCTGCTAATTCATCCAAATTTTCTTTTAACCCTAACTGATCTTATCTAAGCGAGGATTAAGTCCTTTGTATGGAATGTAACAAGAAAGTATTGTGAACCCAGCAGCTTGTTTGAATCTCTGGTTAGAAAATCCAGGATTGTGCTTTTTTATTAATAGTAATAGCAATTTTATAATTCTGTTTTGCTAAGATGTAAAATGTACCATTTCACATTTGTCCTTCAGGGCTGGTGGGTGGCTGCCCTAAAGAGGTTAGCAAACAGTGTCTTGAAGAGCTTCCAGCTTTGAAATCGCAGAACAGAGCGAAGTCACCTCTGTTAGATCTGCAAAATCCCAGTAAGGCAAAATTTATCAAATTTAGTACATTAAATGAAATTTGACTATAGTCAAGTAGCAATTCAAATGAATTTTAACAGTAAGCTGTATGTACTTTTTGTTTTGTGATGACCTTAAACTTCCACTCAGACGCTTCTTTGCGCCAAGCAATCTACTGACATTTTACCTAAATTGCTTGAAATTGTTTCATTCCTATGTTTTGTTAACTAGCTGATGTTGAAGTATTACAGCACTTTTCTTTCTTGTAATGTTACTATTAATGCAAACAAAACACTTAGAAAAAGGAGGAAAAAATGAAGTCAATGCTAGTAATGATGCATTTCTTTAAAAATGACAAAAGTGGAAACATTTTAAATAATTATGAAGAAAATATCAGAACAAGTAGGACTTAAAAAAGGCAGTTGAGTTCTTACCTGACACTTTCACTGCCCCTTTTTTTAGGGGCTTGGTAGCCCGGATAGCCCTTAAAGACTTAAACAAAATGTCTTGCACATCTTTCGAGAACACCTTTTGGAGACCTGCCTGTGGGACTTGTAGTTTGGTGTTTTACTTTTTGAAGGCAGTTTTGGGTGTGATTGCAAGGATGTGAGAAGCCTGGATACAATTGGACAGGCACTCAGTGATGCTTCTACTTCCTAAATTATAAAGTAGATGTCACAGTAGATGGCTTCTGTGACAGAAGCAGATGTGCTTTGCACATTTTAGTTTGGTTCAATAGCTAAACCTCATATTGGGGCTAATAGTTGATGCTGCCTTACATTAGCACTGTAATTGACCTGTTAACCTGTCTTTGTAATTCCCCTAAAGAAGTTAGTTAATTAAAAAAAATCCTAAATTGCTAAAAGCATTTTTTTCTTATGCGTGCCCTCAAGTTGGCTATGAACAATTAATGTGAACTGAAGTCTTAGAGCATCTTTCTGAAGAATTTAATATCTTTGATCTTAGTGTAAACTTTTTTCAGTGAGTTAAACCTACACAGCTTCAAAGAATAATAAAGAAAGGAAAAATATTACAATCCTTTAAGAAGATTTAAAGTATATTGGGTTTTTTTGGTGTATTTTCTTTGGAAGCAGTAACTTGCAGAAGGAGTGGTTATTTTTCACAGTATTCATTTATTTTACAAGGAACTGAACTCTCTTAGGGAAGCAACCTATCTGTGTACATTTAAAGTGTGATACTAATCTTTGATATATTTTGTTATTTTGGGTAGGACAAGTTTTAAAAAATGCCCATGAATTGTCTTTTGTGTTTTCAGCTGATAGTGGTCCAGTAGTGATATCTCAGCCCAACCCTGTGGGTGTGTCCAGTTCTTCTGAGCCTGTGTCAACACAGAAAATTGTCATTCCAGCAGCCTCTCACCATTTTTGCTTTTCAATAGACTTAAGAAGTGTACGTGGTCTGGAAGTTGGTTTTCCAATAAATTGCATTTTAAGGTACAATTTATTTTTGTTGTTTTTGGTACATACAAAGCCTTCATAATCTGAATGGTTGCTGGCAGTATGCTTCTATGCTTCTTCATGCCTTTTATGTAGCTGAATTTCAGTAGCAAAATACTTTAGAATGTTTATCTGGCTCATCACTAAACTGAGCATTAAAGATGGCGTGTAAAACTTTACGTTTTACTGTAATTTATGTTAAACGTCACTTGAATGTCTGAGCTCGGACAACAAGAAACATCAGTCTTTAAAGGAAGAGGAGAATTACTTTCCATGTTACTTTCTGGTTGGATTTCCAGCTGATCAATGAAGTGATTTTTTGTTTTTGTGGGGATTTTTTGTTGGTTTTTTTTTCTTGTTTGTTTTGGTTCTTGTGGGGGCTTATTGGGGGTTTTTTGTAGCTTTCCATGTTCCACCAAGAACTCTTTGTAATGTTTTAGTAAGAGACAGATCACTGGTTTGTGTATGAATCCAAAGCAAAACATTCTAGTTTCCATGGAGAATCAGTAGAGTAAATGCATTATCTTCTGAGAGACTTGTAGATACAGACATGATTTTGATGGTTTGAAAATGAAATTCTGCTTATGGTATACTACTTATTGATGGTGTATTTGAATTCAGTGATTAATAGCAGCTTTTACAATTTGTCTTCTTGTTTCCACTAGGGCGCTCTTGGTGTTTGTGATGAAGTATATCTTTAAATGGTGATTCAGTTTGAAAGTAGTGAATATTTCTGGCTAGAGAGGAGCCTCTGCATTGGCTCTGCCTCTTTTCTGGCAGAATTTGATTCATACAGTTTTAACTGGTCACTGGGAAGTCTAGTTGTGGTGGTTATTCTTGGGAGTTTAGATTTTATCTGAACTAGGTTGGAAAGGTGTGGATGAGATGTAGGGGTGGAATATTTTAAAATACAGCTAATACAGAGTGCATCATTAATGTCTGTCTTTCCATATAGTCTACATTACTAAATAGTATGTGGAAAGCAACATACAATGGATGGAATTTTGTCAAATAAAATCTTTCATATAACATTTCAATAATTAATTTGTTTCAGAAGAGTAACAACACATAGATTTTGTTGTTTCATGCACTTGAATATTTATAGTCAGTGATGAACATGGCAGGAAAGTGAAGAGGGGAAACATCCAGATACATAAATGTTAAGAAAAGTTGCAGGGTAAAACATTGCATATTCACTATAGATTGGAAGCGTTATTTTATTCCAGTCTAAACAAGCTCTTTCAACAACTCTCCACAAAAGGTGAAGTATGCAATTTTTGTATATAGTGGCATCATTTGATGCAGCTTTTCTTAGGAACTTAGCTGACAACTGGCATCATCAGTTTGAACAAAATTAAGTTTAAGAGGTTTGTGGCCTCCACTTTGTTACAGTTTATCATGCACTGAAGTGTGCCAGTAGAGTAGTTTCAGGCCACATTTTAAGTCATATTGGTAAAATAATTTGCCTTTCCTTTTAGTCAGTAAACTGGAAATTAAAAGCTAATGAAATTTTCAAGTGGTTCTGATACTGTGTACATGTGTACTTAGTTATCAGTTATTGCATGTTAGTCTAGTCTTAACTGTAAGTATAATTACAAATTTTCTCAAGTAACAATCTACATGTGAATATAAATCTTTCTTCTATTTCTCTCTTCACTTTATTTAATAATTGCAGAGGTTTAATAAAATATTAAATCATCTGGTTGTGAACGTACAGGTTATTAAAGCTCTTTTTGTCTAAACAACAGCCAGTATAAAGAAGCTGAATCAGTCCTGAAGTAAATGAAAACATGAATACTTGAGAACTAAATTCTACTGTTGTATGTACTAGTATAAATTTTGCAGACTTTGATACAAGTCATGCTTTAGTAGATGATGTCTAAACTGGTTTTCCTGTTGCAGAAGGTATGAGAAAAGTTATCTATTTATAGAATTATTATTTTTGTTATTGTTTTTATTAGGTACTCGTATCCATTTTTTGGCAGTGCAGCACCTATTATGACGAGTCCACCTGTAGAAGTCAGAAAGAACATGGAAGTCTTTCTTCCAAAGTCATATTGTGCATTTGACTTTGCAACTATGCCTCATCAGCTTCAAGATACATTCTTCAGGTAGTAACTTTCAATTTTTTTTCTTAATTACACTCTTCTAGATTTTGTTGTAAATGCAGTCACATTAAGATTTTAAGTCCTAGAATTTAATAAATAATTCAAGTGCTAATGCCAATAAATACTTAATAGCCAGTTTCTCTATTAAATACATTTAAACTCAGGAATGCTACAGTTCTTGATTTTATCTCTTGCATGCTTAGGTATTGTTGCTTACAGAAACAAGTGCAGTGGCTGTAAATTTTAAAGGTAAAGCTTAACAGCATAGTTTTTGACAAAGGACTACTTGAAATATGCAATTTTTTTCTTTTTAATATGCAATGACTATGTGATATCTTTGAAAATACAGCACGTACCTGGAAAGCAGCTCACAGTGTTAAGGGCTGGGAAACAGTTCTCCCAGTAGTTCCACCAGCTTTCAATAAATGACCAAGATGTAAAAAAAGAATCATCAAAATAGTGGTATTTTGAAAGCAGGAATGGAGGGAGATGTATTTTGAGTGACAGTGGCTAAAATTAATTTGTAAGTATTTATAAATGAGGATGATCAAGTTGCATTAGCATTATTCTGTCAATCACTTTCACTGTAACATCATTATTCCCTAATAATTGAAGAAAGGAATGATAATCTGACTGACCCACGTGATGGAAAAGATATGGAGTCAGTCAGTCTCATTCCTCTAAGTGGAAGGCAGTAAAACTGTCTCATTGTTTGACATTTGTAACCATCACTGATTTGGAAAGTTAGTTTTAGAACATGAGGTTCTCCTGAATAAGAATGCTTCCTCTTTCATTTTAATTTCTGACACTAAGATAACTTCTTTGTTTCAGATTGCCTCTGCTGGTTGAATTGTGGCACAAGGATAAAACAGCCAAAGACTTACTTCTAGGGGTAGCAAGGCTTCAGCTTTCAAATGTTTTGGCTTCAGAAAAAACCCGCTTCTTGGGTGGGAATGGTGAACAATGCTGGCGTCAGACTTGTAATGAAACAGTCAGTGTCACATCACCACAGGGGTAAAACTATTTTAAAAATACTTCGTAGCAGATTTTGTAGAGTTGTTTGTTTAGTATTTCTCTGAAAAATGGCAAGCTCTTCTTGCTTAGCCTTTGGAATATGTAAGCAGGCTGCAGAGTACTGCAATATGGAGGGGAGGGAGTAGGCATCCAAGAGATGAAAAGCTGGATTGCCACTGTTCATATTATGCAATGTCCACACTACTACCACAGTCATTGTAATAAGCCTTTATATAAAATCATGATCCTGGGTAAATTAAACTTCAGACAGATTAAGAAACAAGTAATTGAAAAAAATGTTACTGAGGCACTTCCTTGAGTAAGTTACTTAATTACAGAAAGTGCTGATATTCCAGAAAATAGTTAACATTGTTTGTCTACAACTGACTTCAGTGAAAGTTAGGAGGACAGATATATCCAGAAAATGGAGATGTCTCTGGTTTTGGGAAAATAGCAGGGGTTCCAGCTTGTGCACATCAGAAGGAGCAGTATTAGCTAATCTTCTGTCTGAAGACAAAATGTTCATTTACACAGAACAGTGAGGGGGTTTTATATATTTTTTTAAGTTTGTAGTTAATTTTGTCCCATGTCCTTGTTGAAGATGATTAGTGTTCACAATCAGTGTCTAGACCCTCATCTTTTCTGTGTGATGATGGAATGTGGTTATGCCCTTAGAAATAAACGGAATTGCTGTTAAGACTGAAGTCAGTTTTAAACCTCTAATGCAACAGATAAAAAAACCATGTTATATTTAACTCACAGGAAATTTAATGTTAGTGACTGGTATCCACCCTGCCCCCATCTTAATAGAAAATTTACCTCTGGCTTTGTTTAAACTTCTTTGTGTAAGCCAGCATGGCCTGATTCTATTTAAGGTCTCACTATACTTTAAGGTTCATACTTTTACTGTTGGTTAAATGAAACCTGGTTTTGCACAAAACATAACCACTAGATGGCATTCTCAAAATGTGATCAGGTCTGTGCTTTGCTGGGCTGACCCCTTCTTATCCTTACTCTTCTTGGTGTAATCTTCTTTTTACACTGGTATGTTAAACAGACTTAATTACTCAGATTTCTGAGGTCTACTAATATGAATCTTGTTTTCTTTTTTAGTCAGTGGCTGATGGAAAGTTGTAAGAATTTAACGCAACAATCTATTTTAACTTAAGTGAAGTACAAGCATTTATTGTTTTTTTTCCCCTTGCAAATAACTGTAGAAGGCTTCACCTTTGTAAAAAGCATTTTAGTGCTGACTCTTTATATTTGCTGAAAGTGAATTTCTGTGAAAACTACAGCTGTGGTTAATTTCTGCAGCATCGTGTTGCTTGATATGTTCTGCAGCTTCCAGGTGTCAAGCAATTGTGTAATTGCCTTTGCCTTACTGAGTGGTTATCACTGAAATAAGAGGTTTTGTTTTGACCGAGGTCTACACTGCAGTGTACTTTCATGTGAGACTTTTGATAATTTCCAGTTACATGACTTCTGTGTGTTCCTTCTCTTAATATCTTTCTTTGCAAAAGAGTGGCTTTGTTTGCTACATTTTGACTATGATTAGAGGTGAGGCAGTTGGAGACAAACTGTTCTTCTTAAGCAGAAACCACAACTACTTTCAAATTAATTTATTAAAATATCTGTTATCTAGGCATTGTTTCACTGTACAAGGGCAGGGAGATAGTTTAACCTCTAAGTGGATTTAAAGCTGGCAGTTCCCTGTGCTGAAGCAGGGAAATGTGTTTTTTAGTAGTCCAAGGATGATTTACCACAAATGATATGCTAAATTACTTATATTGTGGATAACTAGAATGTTACTGTTAAAGTCTAAAAGAGCAAAACTAAAGAAATTTAACGAGTATATTAAAATAAAGTCAGCAGCAATGCCTGTATGAACAGTTACATCGTTCAGATATAAGACTGTAGGTACAATTTTGGATTATTCCCTTGTTGCAGGGATGTGTTGATTATAGCAATCTGTTAATTAAATAGGTTCCCAACAACAAGTTATCTGTTTAAGTCAGAAAGCTTACCGTAGCTTTATAAACTAGCCCCTAACTTAAAAATACACATTGGAGAACATGTTTGGGCTCTCACATAGGCAACTGTTTTGAGATTCTGAGCTTGCACAGAACTTCTAGGACTTCAGCTTTGCAGGTTTGTGTGTTGTCTTACAATTCTCTTTCTGTATCTTTAGACAGTTTTCATTAAAATAACATTCTAATGCTATTTTTAGGTCAGGCAGCAGAATAGCAGAGCTTTCGTATGCCATCACCTTGGAAGACTACGGGCTTGTGAAAGTGCAAGAAGTTATGGTGTCAGATTCTTCTCAAGTAAATTTTATATAAATCTTTTCTTTTTCCATTGAAAATGTCTTTGAAAAGTTGAGGTTCGAATGAAAAATCCACTCTCATTATATCAGGATGTAGGTGCTGGTCAACAGCGGCATGTCCCTCACACTCAACCTCGATGTGCCCCAGAAGACCATCCAGAACCTCGAGAAACTCTGGAATACAAAGCAGCACTGGAGTTAGAAATGTGGAAGGAAATGCAAGAGGACATTTTTGAAAATCAGGTTTTTACTCTTTCTTTTTATTACTTGAATTACATGATTGCCAGAGAAGGTTTAGCAGAATTGTACAGAGAATAACATGAATTGTATTTTATATTGCCACTGTTTCAAGTAAGAACTAAATTTTACTCAGAGTATTAAAACTTCAGATGCAAACTACTCCATCCACAAATTCCATGCTCTTAAGGAAGAAGCTTAATTCTTAAGTAAGCGAAGAAGGTGCTAGGTTTGAAGTGCAGAGTACCATCTTCGCGATTTCCCATTGCTCTTTATAAAGTACAGTAGTTGCAAGATTCAAACTATTGATGTTAAATATTAATTCTGTATTCCTTTAGTTGCATCTCAAAAACCATTGCTTTCTACTCTTGAAGCCATTCTAGGCGGTTTTAGTCACATGATTCTTTTTAAAAGGTAGTGAAAATCTAGTACCTATTTATTTGGATATTTTTCTCAAACACACGTTTACTTTGCATTTTGTACTTCAGTGTAAGAAATCTTTCACTATCCGACTCATATCTTGATTTACACAAGTCAGCATACAAAACTTTTACTTCAAGACTTAGATCTGCTGGTACTCTAAAGGTGCACTTCCAACAATCTTAATCTGGTTTTCTGGTTCGGGGGGGTTTCTTTCTTTTTTTTTTTCTTCCCCTCTAAAAAGCTTAAAAAGAAGGAAATGGTCCATATGCAAGCACTTGCAGAGGAATGGAAGAAAAGAGATAGAGAGAGAGAGGCATTAGTGAAGAAAAAGGTAAGGAAATTCCTCCTTATACTTGCAGAAAGTCTTACCTTGTCAAATTTATAACAATGTAGAGTATTTGGTAACATGTAACAAAGTGTCTGTGATTAGCTTTTCACCTACTGATATGGTTGCATCTAGTCTACAACAGTGCAAAAAAATTAAAAGTAGCTTTAATCATAGAATATTTGTTAGAAATTTCCTTACGTTTGCTTGCTGTATATGGGAGCTTTTTAACTTTATTGCATTTTACATGCCTGGTCGAAAAGCCCTTCTACGGCCTGGCTATGCGTGGCAACTCATTAGCCTTTGCTGAGTTAGAAGGATTCTCTGTTGCAAGTTCTTAATTAAGAGGTGGAGATTTGTTTTATGTGGAAGTTTCTAAATAAAAACTATCAATATTTTATACTTTTTTTCTCTCTTTTGTTTAGGTAGCAGAATATAATGTTTTGGAAGAACAACTTCAGAAAACCCTGAGAGATCTGGATAAGCGAGAGCGACAGCTTTTTAGTGCTGAATCGGAGGTAAAAACTGATTATATTAAACAATGCCATTGCATTAGCTGCTTCTGTAAGGTTTGGGTTCTCACGTAGTGACGACTGTGTGCTGTGTATAAGATATTAAATAGCCACATTCATACTGATGTATAGAGGAACACTAGTAATTAAGCCAAGTTTTGTTACAGCTACACTTTTTTACTGAAATAGAAATTCAGTGAAATTTTAAATGGGTTCTGCTAGTTACAGAACTGTAAACCTTCTGTTCTTGACAGAATTAGTGTCAATGGAGACATTTATGTAACATTAGCATATCTCACTTTTAAGTTTAGTTACTGTCAGGTGAGTATTGTATGCATACACAAGAGTGCCTCACTTCAAAAAGTAATTGCTAGATTAATCATTGAAATAGGAGAAGGTGACAAGGAGATCTGGAAGAAACTCCAATTGTCCAGGGTTTATTATCCAACATTTTCAGAGTTCCTACTTTTTTTTTTTTTTTTTTTTTAACAGTGACAAGGTCAAAGAGCATGCAGGAGAAACCAGTAACTACCACTGTACTGACCACCCTCAATCTGAGGAAGTGGGGTGTGACTTCAGGGGTGCTAGTCATATGAAAAGAGAAAGTAAACTGCCTATACTCAGAATGATATGGGTGGAATACTGTGGTGTTTTAGCAGTCCAACAAACTTTCTCTTTCCTCCTTGTAACTCAATACTAATCCCCTTTGTGCTTGTAACAAAATCGAGAACTCCCAATACAGGGACTAGCTGGCTGAGCCTGTGTCCTGTTCAGTACCCAGGCTATCTGTACCTCAAGATGCAGTTTGTGCTGTAAATAATGCTTTGACTTCAGTATCTGCAAAAACATCTGGTGCTCAGGTTTGGGCAAGTACATTTCAGTCTGAGTAGTAGTTATTTTGAATCTCGTGTATGTTTCTCTAAAAACTTTCTCAAAGTTTAGTGAGAGTCTGGTCTGAGAGAGATGATAGAAATCAGTGGATTCCAAAAACATCTGGTCAAAATGATGTAGTGTTCAGTTAGCAATTACACAGTTTAAGAAATGGGCCATTGAAGAAGTTTCTATTCAGCTAGCTGTTATCTGGGACAGTAGCATTTTTCTAGAAAGTTCAAACACGTCAAGGATTGTTCTTCTGTTTAGCTTGATGAGAAATTGTCTCAATATGCTCAGTATGAATAGTGCAGTCTTACTGACCTAAAGACATTTGTCTGTAGCTGTGACTTTCACAGCCTCTGCAGTGAATTTTCACTTTGTAGTAGGAAGGTGGATGTGAAACTTGCCTTGAGCAATCCTGTAGAAGCATGTAGAATGTACAGAAGAGCTCCAGAGAGCTCTGTTTTTACAATAGTCAAGCAAAGGTATGTTTGTAGCCCAAATATAATAATTGGCAGATTGTTAGTTAAACTGAAATTCAATAAGAACGTATGTAGCGAACATATGGACAACGGGAATTTTATTGTTTAATTTCTGAAATTAACAACTTTTCTGTCATGAATAGCAGTAGAAGTTGTAAGAGACTTTTAAAGTAAAGCTCTCACTCCAGTGGATTAATGTAAATATGTTTCTCTTTTTAAGCTTCAAAGAGTAAAGAAGGAGTTGCAAGCAGAGCATGAGCGAAATCTGCAGGTGCTTCAGGATTCTGTGCGTCGAGCCAGGGAGGAATGTGCACACCAGCTTGAGCTAGAAAGGTCAAAAATCAAACAGCTGGAAGAAGACAAGGTTCGCTTACATCAGCAGGTAAGTGCACTTAGGCTTTCTAATAAAAGTGAGCATTTTTCTAAGTATACTAAGTTAAGCACCCTTTTGGATGCAAGTGCATTCTGGCACATTTGTAATAAACATTTTATTTAAATTGTTTGGTGAGCCCTGTGCTGAGATCCATCCATGTCAGTCTTGCTCAGTTGTAGGGCCGGTGTGCAATGCAGTTCTTGTAATTATTTTTTTCAACACTGAAAATCAGGTTTCAATTAAAAGCATACATTACATGAAGAACTTGAACAGCAGTGTACATTTCAGTAACATAAAAGATAGTTAGCGATTAACGTCTATGTAGCTTGACTGTACAGTTAGAAATACTCTTTTGCAATAGAAGAATAAAACTATTATCTTTATTTCAGCAGAAGGGGAAACTCTTGTTATTGCAATCTTCTATTCTGAGAGTAGTACTTACAAAAGAGAAAATTTAGACCACGTTCTGTTGTCCTGTAAGCTAACTTTGGCACTGACAACAAGGCTAGTCTAGATATTTTTCCTGACTGTTAAAGTAAACTGTAAAAGTTAGTACTTTTTTTTTAGCTATTGCAGCATTAGGCACTTAATTTCTTACTAAGTAGATTAAATCTTACTAATGCCTAACTGTTTGGAAAAGTACTTAGTTTATGTAGATTAATTACTTGCTTTGGTGTTTTTTCATGTCTGATATATGATAGTGATAATCCCATATTAACTTCCACTGTTTGAAGAACTGTGTCAGCCACAGCCATATTTTTGTGCTTAGGAAAACTTGCGCTGGATTTTCTTGGGGTTTTTTAGTTCTGTATTAAATACTGATATTAATGTACTTCTTTTCTTGTTAACATATGTTAACCACAGTACAGTAAATGTTAAAAATGTAACTAATACAAAATGTTGCTAACCTCGAAGATACTCATCGTGACTATGCTACTTGAACGGTCACTGAATTTAGATGAAACTTTCAAACTGCAGTTTGAAACTGCAGAATGCAATCCTCTTCAAAGTGATAAGGGGATCACTTTTGCATTTTATGTGTTGTTGGCAGCTACCAGTCCAGATGAGACAGCCTGTAGTTCTTCACACTCAAGTGGCCAAATGCCACCAGCTAGTATTCTTCTTTCATATTCGTTCTTTCAGCTCCCACTGACCATTTTTAGCTTCAACAGACCTTTTCTAAATAAAACATCACAATCACTTTATTTTTCCTATTCAGAACAGACATACGGTTAATCAGACCAATGATCATTTAGCTCAGCATTATGTTGCAGCAATGGCTGGATTTAGAGAACAAGAAAATAAGAAATGGGACTATGAAAAAAGGCAATTTTGGTATATCCAGCAATACCATCAAGAGTTATATATACTCTTCGCCAGAGTCAGTTTCATATTTACTAGCAGTCAATGACAGTTTTCTTCATGATCTCATATGATTCCTTTTAAAAAGTATTTAGTATTGCAACATCCTATGGCAGTGAGTTCTAAAATTTAATTATGTCTTATGTACTTCTTTTTGTTCATTTTAAGCACATTGCTTAATAATTACGAAGAATCCTTTAGTGCCTGTGCAACATACTGTTCCTGCTGTATAGGTGGCTGTCATTCTGTCTCGCTTCCAAACACAAGCCCCACTATGTTTTGTCTTGTTTTGTATGAAGGCCATTCGTTCCAGAGGATCCTGGCTGTCTTCCTCTGTGCTGTTCCTGTTATGCTTCAATATGTGGTGGTTGTTGCCACATACTCTGCATAAGACAGGCTTTTTTCTTTTGCTTAGTTGGGGGTGGGGTTTTGTTTGTTTACTTTGGAGTTTCACTCTAGGACCCTGCTCCTTGAAATGTGCACAAGCAGAAAGTTTCTGTTTCTACCAGATGGGGCTCTTTTCTTAAGACCTTTTTGGGTGTGGAGTTTTTTGTTTGTGTGGCATTTTTTGTGTTGCTTATTCTGGAAGAAGTGATATTATTCAATATCTTTTAAAGGGATTTGTCAATACACAATTTCCACACTTAGACATTTAGAGAACTCTACAATTCAACTTGTTTGGAGGTAAGCCCCACTATGTACAAGAGAAGATCCTTGAAGCATCCACCTTCAAGAACATCACCCTTACTTTCTGAATGAGGAAGTTGTGCTTTATTTGTGGGATTTTTATAGTTTCCACATAGTCCACAGTTCTGAGGTCTCATGAGAAATTCAATTTTTGAAAGTGTTTCCAGAACCAAACAAGAAATTAAACATTGTTATAGAAGTTCTAGGGAGAGCTGGTATTTCTAATAGCAAAAGAAATTAGTTATTGTCTTTGGCATCATGTCTGTATGTCTGCTTTAAAAATAATTAGGTAAAAATGAAAAGGTGTTAAACAGCAGTATCTTTTGTTCAAGTTGGCTATTGTAGTTCTGTATGAAAAACAATGGCAGTGAACTGTGTTTTTGTACAGCTCCCTAGGAAACATCTTTGCTTTCTTACATCCATTTTGTAACAATTATAAAGGCAAAAAACCAGAATTTGGGGAGAAAAATAGAGGTCACCCAATCAGAAGATCCAGAGAATTAAAATACTGATGTACTAGTGCAAGTTGTTGGCTTTGAAACAGAAATAAGTTTTCTAAAGCATTTTCACCCAGTATTCTAAACTGTTGGATACAATTCATGGAAATACTTGCATTATCTAGTTGAACATAAATATAAGATCATGTGGGATCATATTCTGTTATGGAATACATCAGTTCCATCAGGTGTATTAAGGTATTTATAGTTGAACAATATTTAACAGAAGATGGAAGCCTTACAAATAGTTCTTCGTATCTTCAATATATTATAAAAAGTGCTGTTAAACATTTGACTTCCTTACTTTCTCTGTAGCAAGTAATTGTGTATTGGCATCATTTCTCAAATTACCCGTTGTGTGTAAAATGCAAAGCACTCTCTTTATAAAAATCTTCTTGAAACTGTGCAAGTACACTGTGAGGGCAGAGGTACACAGCATTAAATCATTAGTCACTGAAGCCTTTCTGCTTCAGCCTTTCTTCTAAATCATTTGGCTGTACAAAGTATTAGTCGTTTCCTTTTGCAGACATTACTAAAAAAGTTATGCTGTGAAACTGAGTAAGTAATAAAACTTCATATAGTAGAAAACAATGGCTTTCTTTAAAAGATGTGTAAATCTTAGTAGTTATGCTTTCTGTATTTCTTCTGCAAGTTGTTCTAGAAATGTGAAAAATGTGCATAAATCTTGATCTTATGTATATGAAGACAGACTTGTTTTTTTTCTTTCTGGTACTGAGCAAAGATCCTCTTTAAAACTCTTCCTATTAAAACATTGCTGTGTGCCATCATCAAGAAATCATTAATTATGAATGTGTAACATTCAGTGTCTTGTTTTATATCAGATAATTGACGGTATGATGTTTGTTCCAGTAACTAAGAAGTAACCTAAATTCTGTAAGCTGATTATTTGTCTGTGAATGGGGTTTTCTGCTAACTTGCATCTTGGTTTCTTTAATGTAGCTTTATGAAGCAGAAAATAAACATAAGGCTTTGGAGAAGGAGTTCCAGCAATACAAAGAACAGCAAAGTAGCAAACCAGAAATCCAGCTACAATCAGAAATAAATCTTCTCACTTTAGAAAAGGTATATTGGATTTTTCTAGTACATAAACACTGCCACAATGGTCCGTTCACTGATAAAGGGCATGTAGAATAATACTGTGTGATAAAGTGGTTAATTTATCCATTTTGGCTTACTTTTTCCAATTATTTCTTTAGAGTTTAAATATTCAGACACAAATAAGGTCAACAATGGTCTTATTTCTATAGAAGAAGCAGTAATGTTGGAGGCTAAAACAGGAAGAAGCCTTAACCTATATATTTAAATCATGATTTATGATGGGGTCTCTGACCATTCTGTTTAGAAAACTAAGAAAGATGATGATTTTCTTGGGGATTAATTTAAACTGGTATTCCATTATGTGCGTTTTCGTAATTAAGTATTTCTGCAAAGAGATTGTGTTACTTATCAGTAGAATGGAATCACTATCATAAGTTGATTTTCTTAAAAGCCATACATTCCCTCAGTAGAGAATACGTTATTTAATTAAAACCACCGATATGGGCATTTAATGCTCAGAATTATTGTGAGGTTTGAGCAAAATTGTTGGCAAAATAAGCTCAAAAAAAATGAGGCCTGGCTTCTTGGCACAAAATATTCTCAGTTATATGGCCACTCTGTATGTTACTGTATGCTTCAGTAACTTCTAATAATGCAAGCAACTGATGCAAAATATTTTTGTGTCTCTAAACTTCTGAGACTTACTAAGTTCTTACATATTAAATATTTTTAGATTTCCTGTTTTTGTTCGATGAATTAAACAAATCAGTGCTTTAAGATCTTCACAAATTCAATGAAAATAATTTTTTTCAGATTAAAAAACCCTCACTTCCTCAGAGATGTTAATTAAAAATACTTAATTTCTTACTGTGTTTTGTGTGCTTCATAAGTATTTTCATTTGTCATTAAATACTAAATTCTTTCTGCACAGATAATAAAATGAATTTTTTTAGCAGTAAAAACTTTTAAAGATTTATTTAGTTAGTAAGATCAAAGGTTCACATTAGATACATAGATTTTAAAGAATGGCTTGTGCAGATGGATATTTCAGAGAAAAGAACGTAGGACATAACTTCCATCAGCAAACTAAAAAATCTATGTACCTTTTTAAGAGAGATTTATCCATCAGCATTTTTGTTAAATTAGTGTTTATAATGTTGCTTTGAATAAAGAAGGGATGAGGGGATGGCTAATTTGAGAATCTTAAATTTAAAGGTTACATCAGCAGATTTAGTGCTAAAAACTAATCTTTTTCTTTTTGTGTAGACAGCCATCCAATAAAAACAGGGTTATATTTTAAACAAGAAAATGTTCTTGTGCCATAATATTTATGTTATATTGTATAACAGCTTTAGATGATGTTGTATATTATGCTACATAAACACTTTTCTTAAACCAGACCCTTTGTATATATACATCTTTCAGTGATTGTTACTGCTGTTATTGCTTCAGCTGATATGATTTTAATTGCTCTTAGGTTGAACTTGAAAGAAAGTTAGAGTCAGCTACCAAGTCAAAGCTCCACTACAAACAACAATGGACAAGGGCTTTGAAAGAACTTGCAAGGTTAAAACAGGTATGCAGGTTTTCTTTGGTCATATGAGACAACCAAGTTAATCTCATGTTGGAAGCTACTAGGATTACTGTTAACTACTGTTTTCATGTTATTTGTTTTTGCAAAGTAAAGCTCTGAGCTATGCTTTTAACAAAAATAAGAACAGCAAAACTGGCTTGTATTTGACTTTGAATTCAGGAAAGGCCAAGGCTCAGCCCTGCAAAGAAGGCCGAAGTAGTTACAAGCAGATGTGACTCAAAAAACAAAAGGTTTAATTTAATTCCAAATAATGCTGAATCAGCACTTCCAGGAATGTATTTTGCCACTATCCCAACAGGCTTGGTCAGTTACAGTCCTAATAACTGTTCTGTATTTTAATTGTATAATGAATGAAGGGTAAAGGTGAGAAACAAATCGTCACTTTTAGAAATAAGGGTTTAAGTTTTGATGAATGTTGAAAAATAAAAAAAACTTAAACTGGAAGTGAAACTTTCCTCTGCTTTTGGAAATTCCAATCTCATACTAATGTGACATGCCATTTTACTGCTAAGTTTTAACCGAGCTCTTGTGTGCCTGTGGGCATCTGTATAGATACAATCATATACTTTTGACTTGAAATTACTGTGTTTAAACTTGAGTAGTAGCAGCTTTATCCTTGCTGAATCCATATTATGTGTTGTGTTTTGTCATCATCTGTCTTTCATGAATTCCAGTAAACATTACCTAGACAATGTGCTTAAGAATGGCTAGCATTTCCATTGGCCCTGACAAACAAATTAGTAAATCATTTATCCCAACTGATTCATGAACAAACCTTGACATGAACACAAAGCTTCAGAATTCAAGTTTAGTAAAAGGTTTTTATTACCTGTACTTCCAGCTTGCAGAACAGCATTGGGTTTTCTTACAGATTATAGTACCTACTTCATTTCTACTGATAACATATTCAGGTTTTGGAGAGTAAGAAGTTAGGCCTATGCTCTTCTAACTTAAAATGCCTTTTTAGTCTGTATTTCTGCTTGAAGAGGGTCCATAATCATTATTAGTAAGTAAAAACTAACCTTCATTTGCAGTCTTTAAATTGTACCTTTTTTGCCAAGTGATAAAAGGAGTCGTCTCCAATTTGTGAAACATCTGTGATTTAGAAGGTGATAGGAGAGAAAGAATATAAATCTTATCTCTCTGATTAAGATTTCTTCAGCAGTCATGAAATATCCAGCCTATTTTTTCTTGCCATGTTTTAAAATGCTTGTAGAATAAAAGCAAAGGTTGTCACTTGCCATGCTAACACTAATGTATATCACTATCCAGTTCTTATTACGAATTTCATCACCATAGACCTGATGATCTGGATTTATTAATATATGCAGATGGTTTCAACTGAACCTCTTGCTGAAAATCTGAACCATGAAATAAGTTGGCATGTAGAGTGAGTTATGCTACCTAAAACTTCTACAACAGAACAAACCCTTTCAAAGTAGTTTCTTGCAGGTTGTATACTCCTGTGCTTCATCTATACTTAGTCTGTTGATAAAAGTTATAAGTGACTTTAAAGAGCCAAATAAAAGTTGAAGCAAATCTGATCAAAAACCATTTACTGTGTTTTAAATATAAATTTGGAAACTGTAGCTTAAGGAATTCTAGATTTGCTTTAGTTCAGATGATTTGTGCAATTATGCATAGTCTGACCAATTTCTGTTTGAATTGGATTAGTACCATGTTAATTTTGCATTGCCTCTGGTGAATAGCCACAGGGCTGTAATCTGTGCCAGTAATTTGTCACACCAAAGCTCTCTAGAGAACTATACAAAACATTTGTGTAGTGAGGATTAGACGCTGAAAGCCGTATCTTAGATTGTTAATAAATGTTAATGACAAAACCCAGCTGGTAAGTCTTGGAAATGAGATCTAATGCTTTGTGCCCATTGCCAAAAAAATGTTTAAACAGAGATTTCCATTACTTAAAGGTGACCTGGTGCAGTCAATTTGTGAATTAAAGAAGCATAATCTACAGGCTAAGCATTTAGTAAAATGCTCTTCTGATTTGCAACCATAAAAGTCAATGTTTCCTTAATTAAAAAGTTTTCTTTTATTTTGGAACTAGTTCTTAGCACACATCTGGGATAGTTTTATATTTTGCAGAATATCAGAGACACAGCACATAACTTAAAGTGTGGGACTGTTAATAGAGTATGATCTAAGCTTCTCCATGGGTAGGATTTTGAATACTGAACATAGTGCCAGTGTCACTGAAGTACATGAAGGCACATATAAATCATATTTACCTGTACTTAGAAAATACAGAAGTTAGTTAAATTTAAACAGTTTTTTAAACTGAGTGACAAGAGATTTCACCCAGCTTTTCTTTCCTCTGTTACTCAGTGAAAGTCTGTATTAATACTTCATTTGTTGTACCCCTGTTCAGCTTTTAGGGAGAAAAAAATGTCAACAAATTAGTTACATATCTGTGCACTCGGGTAAATGTTATCATTTCTGGAGATTTCAAAAACTCTTTCAATATTTGCTAACTGGGTGATCTCAATACTACACAAATGAGACTTACATATTTTTTTTGTTTATGTGAGCATTGTTTCTCGGATTAACCCAACTGCTTACATGAAACTGCATACATCCTTACACGGAACTTAGATATCAAATTCAGTATCTGTCTGGGTGTAAGAAACATTATATCAGAACAAAAATCAAAACTGGCAGAAATGTCATTTTCAGCAGTTGATAATCTCAGTTAGATTTAATCTAAATAGCCAAAATCTCAAAATATACATGCATTCAATGTTCTGGGAGAAATATTTCTAAAAGTCTTCTAATGTGTTTGTGTCCTACAGACCTGTTAGAACCAGCACTGATGCATTTGTTTGAAAGAGCATAGACCCTATTGGCTGGCTGACAATTCATTTTGTCGTGTCCAGTATCTCGCTTATCCACTCAGTAATTAATTTGATTAATTTATAAGTAATTTAGCCAAGGATAGGATGTAAATCTTCATTAAAAAAAAAAAGGTACACACACACAAAAACCCCCCACATTTGAAAGTCTAAATCTTGGTTAAAAACTGTGTCTTGAAATCATCCAGGCCCTCCTACTGACTTGTCAGCTCTGGGTTATTTTCAGAAAACTTTACTTGAGTTCCTTAGCTTCAATCGTAAGTTTTTCCCACAGACTTGCATGGTATGTATGAGTGGGAGAGTGAATAGTGGCTGCTATTTAGCCATTGTTTAGTCTAGTGTGTGTATGTTTACATCTCCCTTTTGGATTTATAGGCAGCTATGGCAAAATAAAGATTGTGCTTCCTTGATTGAAGAGCCTCTTAACTAAAGCACCTGGTGGCACACAGGGATTCTTTTATGGTCTGATTGTAAATGAAATCTTGATGGTTTTTTATTATCAGTTAATTTTTATTTAATGCTGGTATTTCTGCAGTATCATAGGTTTCAAAACATGATTGAGATTTCCACCATACAAGCTTCTAAAACAGTATGTCTCAAGCACTACATTAGAAATGAAAACTGGTGAAGAAAAGTATTAAAATGTTGAAGTAAAATATGATAACTACAGTGCGGACTTGGTTGGTATGGATTTGTTTTGTTTGTGGAGGAGAATGGCAAAATATGAAATTAATAAGTGAAAGAAATATTGGTGGTGAGTTTTATTGAAGGAGATGGGTGGGGGGCTGAAGGAAAATGAGCGAAAAGAATAGCATGATTAGCAGTGCAGAGGAAGTAGTGCAGGACCAATAATACGTATTGCAGAGATAATTTTTGCATGTGATATTCTTGATTCATCTGTGGCTGCCTTACTATGGGGTAGTGTCTGATGATTATTAGGTGATGATGCAAGTGTAATATATTTCCAAGTGTTCTGAGTTTCTGGTGGGTTTTATCTTCTATTCACAAAGTTGCCTTTAGTCTAGCAGCTGATGATTCTGGAGTGTTCCATTTGCTGAAATTTAAAAACGCAAAATTCTAAGTGTTTGGAAACAAAAATTGTAGTACTTCTTATTGAGGTTTAAAACAGCCTGACTGTCTAGAATAAGCAGTTGGTAATAAATCTGAAATGTTCCCTGGTTTTGGATATATTATAGGAGTAAAGTTTGGAAAGTTAGCCAGAAAGTCTTGACTGAGAATTTTCAGCATGCAGCATATATGTTTAAATTTGTGTGCACTGAGATACACTTAAAGAATACCAAGTATTCAATTATAATTTAGTTTTTCAGTATACACAGAATAAAATGAAGATTTTACAAGGGGATTTTAAAATGTTGGACTTAATTTTTGTGTAAAGTAAATGTGCAGAAGTGTTTTATTAATATTGGTATTTTACTTTGAAACATCTCACAATAAATTCTACTACATTTCAAGTCTATACAGTAGAGTTCTGCTCCTTCTCTATTCAAAAACGAAAAGTGCTTGTTGCTCAGTGGATTGTTACATTTTCATGGAAAAAGAGGATTTAATACCTGAATGTCTGATAAAATGACACCAGTTTCATCACTGAGAAGAATAAGAAATACTTCCTTCTCACTCACCATAACAAAATTTAGTCTTTTTATGGTCCCTCAACATATCATAACAAAATTGTATATAAATTAATTCAAAATCAGCATTCCTCCCTTCTTATCACACTGTTGTAAATTCTTTGCCATCTTCTGGTATTGATGGATTATTAGGAAATGGGTTTCTCTTGCTCTGCTATGAATGGTATACATAGAACAAGTTTTCTGTTATGCACCCTACAAATTGTTATGACAGACTTTTTAAAGGAGTCAAAGACTAATGTTGGGAAAGACATTTGAAAATCACGGAGTATGAAGTGTGTAATGTAAATTGCGCACAGGATCCATCAGGAAAGAATCCCTTCTCGCTTGTTTTAGAGTCTATTTTCCGAGCTGGACTGTCATGAACTGAATGGTTGGGAAATCTTGCTTCAGCAAATGTTGATTTTTATTTTTTTTAATTTAATGTTATTGTGCTTAAATGTCACTATTCAGGGTCATAGCATGGCATGCCTCTAAAATTCTTGACTCTCGGTGACTTAAATTAATCTGGACTTTTCCCTCAACACCCCAAATAAGCAAGTATTTGCCAAGTACTTGCCAAGTATTTGCCGTGTTTACATCACAATTGTATTAGTAACCAAATTAAATATCAAATCACTTATCTAAAAGGAATTCCTGACCAACATTAGCTTGGAGACAAAATGTACTGATAAAGGTGTTTCTCTCCTCTGTTGAGAAAACAAGAATTTAGCACACACTATATTTAATCTTTCTTCCCTACAAATCGAGGACTGTTATCCCTAGCGAAGAGCATGGTCACTAGTGATGCTGGTTTTGGTTGGTTTTGTGTTTGTTGGGTTTTTTTGGTAGAATTTTTCCCCAGAGAAAAATATCAAAAGGAACAGGAACTGAGCAAAGGATTCTGCAGAAAAACCTTGCTTCTCCTTCATCTCTCCTTGGCTTCTTCATCATTCTCTTTTGTCTTTTTCTTGGTTTAATTAAACATTATTAAAGGTATTTCTTTAAAAAAATTATGGTTCTGAAATGAACTCGTTCAGTGAGGGCACAAAGGACCAAGCTATTAAATAAGATCTGATCAATATGAAAGTGTTAGGAGTAGCGTGTCCTCTTTTTGGTCTGTTTGAGCTTCAGATGCTGTTCTGTTAACCTAAGTATATGTACTTCTTCTGACATACACTTCTCCTTTGAGCTTGTGTAAAATGCCTTTTTTGCTCTCAGATTGCCACTGTGAGCAAGTTGCTGGACAGCAGAAGCATATGGATCATTGAACTTCCCTGCCTCAAATAGTAACGCATCAGCTTGTCATGAAACCTGTGGTCCCACACGCTGCTTCTGGCCAGCATGCAGTTATGCCTTTATTCTGCAGAGCAGTTGGAAGAGCACTTTCAAAATTTTTCCTCATAGATCTGAGTAATATACTCCACAAACTGAAGGACTGAATCAAAAGACTTCTACTCAGTGTAGTCACAGCTATGTGATGATTTGTGTTTATGTGAAAGTATTGCTGTCCTAGTAACAAGTGCTACTCTGTTTTGCATCAGTTTTGCAGTATTTAGGTTTTGGTCAATTTTTGCACAATGTACCTTCAAAAATAGTTCTCTCTTAGAATTATTGAGATACACAAATTTGACAGACTTGGATTAATACTCCAGCTTCCCATTACAGTACCACTAGCTTAGAATGGGACAGTGAGAGCATGAATAAACTGAATTGCAGAACAAGGAGTTTTCTAAAGTTAATCCTTATCTCATTATTTGCAAAAAAATTTATTGGGCTGAAACTAATCATATTACATATCAGCGTAGGTTGAAAGGCTGATAAGAGATAATGGCAAATAAAAGCCCTTTCCTGTGTAAAAGAGTTAAATTTTTGACATCAGCTAAGAGGAAAATGTCAGTCTCATCCTCCACTGTAACAAGGTGGTTTTGCTACTGATGAGTCAGTTTGCTTGTAAATGGCATTCTAATATAATTTATTGTGAGGCCTTCAAGACTCTTACCACTGTTAGATAATGTCAACAGGAAAGCCAGGATGTACTAGACAATTTCAAAACCAGAGCTTGGATATGCAAGATGTACTGTATCTACTTCAGTGATATCTGTGCTAAGTTTCTTTATACTTGTTTAATCAGGAGAAGTAGCTAATGACTGAATTACTGGATTCTTTATCTGTAAAGACAGATAACTAGAAATTTCTAGATTTGTTCTACATGTACAGGGCAACAGTGCCACCCCTGAGACTAAATAGGACTTCACACAGGAGATTTAATGTACTCAAAATTTTAAGTCTTGTGTTCGAATTAACGTGTTAGTTGCAACTTTTTTCTGAAACAGCAGTATTTTAATTTGCTTAACTTTGTAAAGGATTTAGCTTTAGGAAAATACTAAGTAGGAAAGTCCAATAGAAATTGAATGGGGACACCAAGAATAGTGATTGATAGTCTCAAAGAGAAGTAAATATTAGCCTGTCCTTATACTTCCAGGTTCTATGTAATTGAGGTAATCAGATTGACTGTCAATCTCTTTACTTATTCTGTTAATTGAAGTTGTGCTGATTTTTTAGCAACCTGCTTGAGGCAAGATCATGCTCAGCGTTTTTTCTTACTACCTGCATTTACCAAAATAAACAACTCAACATTATTCCAACTATCAAAATAGTTATAATAATTCCATACTTCCTCGTAGCTCATTTATTCCATTCTTCCTTGTAGCCTGTTTTATACTTGAAATCTGGCTTTACTGCCTGGATACTGTTGCCTATCTACATATATGGGAACCAGAGAATACCATTGTGATATTTGCTGGGACCTTAGGGAAAAAAACCCAACCAAAACCACTCTCTGCGTCTTCTTTAAAACACTTTACTGTGTACTGCTTTATGTGTAGCATTTTTTTTCCTCAGCATAAATGTCTGTGTTCATTTAAAATTTTCTGTGACCAAAAAGCTCCTCACATGCTCAAGTAAATTGCTTAAGTGATTGATTTCCACTCTTTTAGTAACTTGAATCATGTCTCTAGTTGGAATATACCTAGTTTTGAGTTTCAGCTGTGCTTTTCATTGGGTGGGAGAGACCCAACTAGTGAACTGATGTGAAATATCAGTCTGGGCCAGCAGTAGGTGCACAAGATCTAGAAACCAGCTTGGATATGTTTGAATATCCTCCAGCAGCGCTCAGTCAGTTAAGTACATCATGAGCCAGCAGTTGCATTCAGGCTATTGTGTTTAGCGGATGTAAGTGAATGTATTCTTTATTTATCTGTTTCCTTTTCAAACTAACTCATTTTTCTCTCCATAATATCCCGCTCTTTACACATCTGCTTTTTCGTCACTGAATTACATTGTATCAGCAGCAAACTGTTCATTAGCGATTTCCCCATTTATGAGTATACTGAAGAGTAGATTCTTGTGGAATCCACTGTTACCTTCTTGCTCTTGTGGAAATGATCAATTGCTATTTTTTCTCTGGTGTTCTAAACCCTGGGTAAGCTGAGACTACTTTTCGCTGTCACTGCTTAGTTGTGTGTTTAGTTTTAGGAGATTTCTTTGGTGTGGTGTTTGGTTGGAGTTTTTAAGACTAGTCAGAACAGTGACTTCTCTATAAAAGCTGGATTCGTTCTTCTTGGTGTACCCATGCACCCTGTTAGGTTTGGATTTAGTTATGATTTCAACCAGCTTGGCCACTATGGAAGTAAGTCCTGCTGGTGCTTTCTGGGTATTTCTAAGGCCTCTGTTTAAAGAAAAAATAAAGTAAAAAATGGAAGAATAGTTATTCTGGTGGTGTCAACACCAATTTTGGTGATAGATTAAGACTAATCTCCAGTCAGTCTCACAATTTTTTGTTTGGATTTCCTTATAACTCTTGAAAATTCTAATTATCAGCTGTCTATAGTAACTTGTTTTATTATTTACTGTATCTGTAGATTATTCTCAGACTGAAACAGAATAGGTTTTATTTCAGTGTTCTTCAAATCTTTCCCACATAAAAAGGGGTTTCTGTCACATAGGAATGTCCTTCTGCAATGGATTCTTGATGGGGAAGGAAGGACTATTGCCTTATCTTCACCAAGTGCTTTTTCTATGCTTCAGTCATCTATCAGCTGTAGACTCTTTGGCAGGATTCCTGCTTCTGGCTTTTTTATTAGTATGTATCTCTTTAGCAAGTTGTTCTTCAAGATTTATGACCTGTCTCACTGAAGTTCTAACATTTAATTTGGCTTGCTAGTGTATTGAATTTAGTATAAAAACAAAGTTTTTAGGGTCTTTAGGGTTGATTTCTTGCTGAGTACTTCTCTATCACATTGTCTGTTCACATTAACAGATAGAGTCTTTTCTTATACCAATCCCTTCTGAAATTCAGATTTTCTTGCCAATTATTGATCATCAACAGGGAGTGTTCAAAATGCTGACAACTGGCATTCAGGAAACTACCTGGTTAAAGCCTTTCAGATATTATAAGATTGACTGTGTAAATAATATGCTTACACATATCAAACAAAAAAATTACCTTTTTTTTACCCCCATAATAAATATAAAAATGATTGTATTAATAATCAAACACTCCAGATGAAAGCAATGTCCAAATTACAAAGATAAACTTGCACTTCACAGTATGCCTAGATCCAAGATGTTTGTGTAACCTCGTGTCTTATTTTTTAACTACCTCAGGTGTTCTGTCTGATTCTGGGTGTAAGACTGACTGTACTGAGTTAGTGCACAAGGTGATATGGAAAACGGCTGGGAGGAAAACAAGTGGAGAGAAGACCATGTTTCTCACTTAGGCACTTTAATGTCACAAAGTGGTAGTGGACTCAAACCTTAGTTTTTTTAGCATCCATATAGAGCTTAAAAAGTTAGAGCAGAGCAAACTTTCAGAATGCATAGATTGATTTCATTAAATCCACAAAGTAAGTTATCTAAAATTTTGCATAGTGCTATACAAATGTAAAAGGACACCTTGTCAGAATTTTGTTTTCAAGGCTTATTTTTCAACCACAAGTTGAAAAGTTGTAATTTCAAAAAGCAGTCTTTGAAACTTTGATACTAGACACTATGGGGCTGAAAATGGAAGTTTCCTGCAGCTATTTAGCTTTTATTTTCTCAAAAAAAATATTATTTCATATACCATATAGTGAAGAAATAAATCTCAGTAGCTTGAGCAGTTCCAGAAGTATGAGTTTCATGCCTACCAACCTAAGCCAGAGTTAGTAAACATTTTTGCTGTTTTGTTAATGGGAAGGTATCTGTGATTGGGCTGCAGCTGATCCAGCCCAGGCAGGTTTACTGTGATTGTTATAGTCACTGGTCTTACTGCATTGTAGGTATCACTAGCTAAGACATTCTGTTAACTCCTACATTTCTAATACTCCTGGACATGTAATTGTCGTGACTTCATTCCTAAAGTTCTGCTCTGTCACTGTAATTAGCACTTTTACATGTAATCATATAGTCAACTGAATTATGTCTTCACCCTTTCCCACACAGCGTGAACAGGAAAATGCAATGGCTCACCTTAAAAAACAACAACAAGAGCTCGAGCACATGAGGTTGCGCTATTTGGCAGCAGAAGAAAAAGAGCTGGGGAAAACAGACCGACAAGAGCTGGAGGATATCAGAAATGAACTTAACAGGTATAAAAGTATTTGTAAGATTCCTCCCCACCTGCCCCCTATCCTTCTTTTTTCTTGCTGTCAGCCTCAAAACAGGAGAAGATTCAATTAAATCAAGATTATAATTGTCTGTCAGTCCAGTGAAAGAACACAGTTTAGTGTCCCTTAGGTAAAGATTGCACATTTATAAAGTACTACAGTACAGCAGTATAGAAAAATCCATGTTTAATGCCACCTGTTTTTTTTTTTGTTAAGGTCATAGTTGTACAGCACTGAGCTTTTGTTCAATTTTAAACCTTCACTTCTAAGCATAGCTGCTGTGTTAAGAAAAGAACAAGGCATGTTCTGTTCTTATTTTGAATACATTGAAATTTAAAATTTTATCTAATGTTGTCCTCCAAAAGCTGTCTGCACTAGTTGTGTATGTTGAACCCTTTAAATTTGAGTACAGTTTGCATTACCAAAGCAGAAGCCTTGATAGCAAGTATCATAGTTACAGGTGCACATACAAAAGGTTTTGTTGATATTGAAGTGTTATATTAACTTTTTTTTAAGTTGTAGTTGTTTCCCCCAGAGACAGAATAATTTTTTACCTTTTACGGATTTCTTTATTTTGCTTAGTACTTCATTAGATAAACTAAAGACTCAATACAAAGATAATCAAAATGGAGTTTAATGTGTCTCATTCTCTAATTCTTTCTATTTTATCGATATCAGGCTAAAACAACAAGAAGAAGAGAGGAAGAAATTGCAAGATGCCAGAGATAATTCTGCTGGAAGAGTGGATAATCTTCATTGTAGAAAACTAAATGAGAATACAGATGATTACCTCTCTCGTCTGATAGAAGAGAGGGATACCCTGTTGGGAACAGGAGTCTATAATCATGAAGACCATATTGTAAGTGAACTTGATCGTCAAATCAGAGAAGCTATTGCAAAAAGGAACATCACTGTTTAAAAGCTTGCAAAAAGTTTTTAGAAAGAGCCAAAATCTGAACAGAGTGACTTTTATAAGCCTATAGTACTTTGCAAAATATGTAATGTCATGCTTGTTTTGCACATTATAGTCATCTCTCTTTGAAGTCAATGTAAATATTTGCAACGTGTCAAGTTAAGCACAGTTGTAAGTTTTATGGAGGCAATGACTGGTTTATAATGTTTTTATACTCACATGTATATATATAATGTGTGTGTGTGTAAATATATTTATCTTGTGTACTCTCTTCTGAAATGTTTCCTACTCCTTTTTGCATCACCCTGACTAGGTTTATTTGTAATATTTTTAATATTGATTCTAAGAGGGTTTTGGTCAATATTGTTATGATTTCATTCAAGTTTTAAAAGTATCTCTTCAGCTATACGAGGGCAAAGTGACATTAGCTGTTGTCCCTGACAAAACTCTTAATTCTGAACTGAAGTACTGACCAAATGTTAGTTTTTTACTAAACGACAAGTAATAAATTTTTGCTTCTCTGACTGTAGCTAACGTAACTAAGTTATGTAATAAATAAGAGACAAGGTTTTGAGTGTGAGTGGGATAAAATCAAACCTTATGAAACTGAAGCCAAACCAGTTATTAACTAGCCTGATTGTACAGGGTTGCCGTAGCAGTTTTGCACATGTCCTGGTAGCGGTATACCCAGAGGGGTGAAGACCTTATTCAGAAGTATACATGCATTCTTACATCAATCCCTAATGAGGAAAGATATTTGAAGCCATAATTCAATGAATTTATACACTTCAAATTCTGAACAAACATAAAACAAGAGCTTTTCTAAGTAAAGATGTTTTCTTTAATCAGGATGTAACCATTTTCAAGTCACTTAACATGTATTTCAAAACATGTTATCTCATTACCACTTAAATTGTATGTAAAGTTTTGTTTAATTGTGGAAGTACAAAGAGCGTGCCAGGGAGAAATCCACAATTAATGTTAGTTTGTGCATAATCACAATTGAAAAAGTTTTGGTTTCCAGTTTTCATTCTGTTTCTGTTAGATTTGTGTGGGTCTACCTAATAGCAATAACTTACAACACTGTCCTTCCAATAGGCATTCTTGTCTGTCCTATAGTCGCAAGTGTTTCTATTTGAATGTCAAGTACAAAAATCATCTTAGGATTTATTACTTTTAGAATGAACGAAGATACCAATGGAAAAAATAGTGGTTTGGGTTTTTTGCCTAAAATCAGTGAACTTTCATAGAGAGGGTGTGCATGTGACCTTCCTCTTTTGTGTGGTATTAATTATAAAATAGGAGGAGGGGTATTTGTGTCTGGCTTTACCTCTCCATGCATTGTTTGTCCTCCTTGCCATGACTGTATGTTCTGCTAAATAAACTATTCCTTAGCAAAGTTATGAACAAGCTGTATAAACATTGAGATCATATTCCCTGAGGAATACTTGAATACTTATCGATACCAGACTTGTAAGATGCTTTCGTAATACTTTGCACATTTTACTGTATTTTTCTACGTAGTGTGCTTAGAGATCCCTCTCCACCAGCAAAGAAAATACCACCCTCTTAAATCCCATAGAAATCCGTGAAATGCAATTTTACAATATTTTTTACATCATGCGGTATCATATCACTGATGCAGGGTTATATGCAATTATTGTAAGTGATGCAGGGAGCTTCTATCTTGACAGGAAAACTTATTCATGGCTTTTTTTCTTCAAATGCTTGCTCACTTGTGTAGTTTCTTCTCCAGACACTGGAGGGTGCCTGAGACTTAAATATTGTAAAGACAGTGTTGGCTAAATTTTCATAACTGGTATTCTATGACTTCCAGGTGTATTATTTTATGAAATAAAATTTGATTTTCAAGTAAATATTAAGGACTTTGCATTTATTTTTTAACTGAACAAATAATTTTGTTTACGATTTCCAGTCATATGACAGTCTTTAGTGCTTGAATCCATAAAATAATGAACTTGTTAATCAAAGTTAATTTCACTTTTTAGTTTTTTAAATAATTAATTATTAATTGAGTCTCTTCTGTGGCATTACCATCGTGTTGCTGTGTGTTTTAAACAGAAACTTGAGATCTCTTTCTAGCAAATCAAAATACTGAGTAAAATGAAACATAGAATGCTTTTTTTTTTAAAAAACACTTATAAACCTCATAATTTAAGCTATTTTGGTCCATTTAGCCATTTGAAAGATCACAGCTTAACAAGGTGCAAAGCATGAATTTTGTGATTATTAAATAACTTATAAAGAATTTTGGTTTTGTTTTATAGTCATTACTCTTAATGTTCATTGTTTGTATTAGAATGAGGAAATTAATGATAATCTAAGCTTGATGTTTCAATTTAATTTCTTCCAGCACAATTTTTCTCTGCTTCAGTCTGAAGTAGTCCAGAAGCAAAATGTATGTCTGTAGTAGATATGTATAGCAGACATGAGCTCAGTATTACTGTCTTTCAAAGAAAATTTTTACGTTAGGTTCCATTTGCCTTTTTATTATCTCAAAGCTATTTTAGAGGCTAGAGTTATTCAGCGGAAAGACCAAATACCATTTTTTAACTGGAAATATCTCAAAATTTTTGTCTTAATCTCTCTTCATTGTACAAGAAATGTTTCAAACAGATGCATGGGGTAAGAAGCCCATTTTAATTTACCCAGCATAAAAAGGCTGCTGGAAGTGAGACCTGTGTTTATGGGTTCAGTCCTGGTTCCGTAGGCCAGAGAAAACATGGCGGGAAGAGGAGCAACTGCTAAACCCTCCTGGAATTCCGGCAAAGTGTTATTGATTTTATTGCACCCAGATTTCACTAGGGAATCTGACAGAATTATTTCAAAACGAGTACTTCTTACCAATACGTTTCTGTGAACCTAGGGTGGAGCGTGTGTCAGTTCTATGTCAGATCAGCTCCAGCTTCACCTGCCTTAGGATTTGGGCCCAGAACTTGCAGTTCACTTCAAATAAGGAAACTGATTATAGCCTGTATTGGTACAGTCTGGGCTAGCAAAAGCATTAGCCCACTTCAGGGCTTTTAGAAACACTGTTGTTTTTTTGTTATGATCTTCAGGCAGAAGATCCTTGCCTGAGTCCTTATGAGCTAATTTTTCTTCCAGTGGTGAGGACTTGCTGTTACTGATCTTTGCTACCAAAGAATTGCCTCAAATTACTTAATTCAGGTTTAAATGTAGGGCAGGAAACCTGGATGTACTGTGTTTATACACCTTGATATGGAGCATTTGTTAATATTTGAGAAATCTTACAAAGAAACAGACCTTGTTCCCCCGATAATTGTTAGGCTGTTTAACAGAAAAATTTTGTCTAAATTCTTATTTACATATTAAAGCAGTGGAATGCTTATACATATGTATATGAAAAAAATATGACTAGTTATTTTAGAAGTAAGATAGCATAGTTTTGCTTTGAATCTGAATTATTTAAGTATGTAGTTACATTACTGATCTTCATAGTATTTTTTTTTTTTGGAGTGAATCTCTTACCACTGTTTCCATATATTTTAGCAGTGATCCAACACTTTTAACACTAATACACTTTCTAAACTGCTGTTGCGGAAAAGAAGCATTGTTATATCTGGCACTGAGCTTTCAAGTATTCAATCTGTAGTTCTCCTTCGTTGCAATTTAAATGCTTCTCCCTTCCATCCACCGAGATAAACCTTAATGCACAGCTAAAAACAGAAGTCCTTTATCATATCTTCTAAGTGCTACTGGAGTATTTATACCAGTTATTACATATTTACACAATTATTTATTTTGCTACTACTGTGCCTAAATGATCGTGACCTGTGTCAAGGCTTGGATGGGAAGCACTAACCTTGCTATTGTTAAAGACAGAGCTGTAGAAAGGCGGCTGCATACTTAGATCTCATTTCATTTGTTTCTCCAGGGGGTTGTATTAGTAGTGTTTTCATTAGAAATGTTTTTACAGATGTCGGCTATCCAGATATGAAGTCTCTGTAGTGGAGAAGCAGTCAGGAGTTTGGCATTCAGAACAGAAAGGAAAAAAAATCATCTTTGAGAGACTAATTTATAGAAAAATAATTTACTGACTTTCTGATGTATAAATGTACAGTAACCCCATGGCAGCTCTAATGCAGAGTAATTGAATTCTTGCAAGTATGGTTATTTTCTATTCTTAAATTGAAGAAATGCTACAGCCTGTCGTTCCTCGTCACTGAAGACTAAAATAGTCCCCATTAATAATGCTTCTGGAAAAGTGACGTGCCCTGCTTTGTAGTCCAGTACTCTTTTTCCTAAGTGAAAAACTTGTGGTAGTTTGACAGCGTTTTAAACAATTTATGTATTACTACAAAAAGTTTTGTTCTAACAACATACATAGCAAGTAGATGGTTATGGAAGTGTAGTGCCACTGAGTGTTTGAGCAAAGGGTTTTAATGCAGTTACTGAGCCAAAACTGCATTGACAAAATAATACGGCATCAAAATTTAGTGTGGGTTTACTGGGGCAGATGGAGTCCTGGAGAACAGTCCACAGCCTAATACTCCTTCAGCAGTTACTGTACATCGCTCATAGCTTTAAATGTACTATGAAAATACCTGTTAAATATGAAAATTGTTATGTACTGTGAATATAATAGATTTTGGTTTACAAAGGCAAATGTAAATAGAGCAGCAAAATTAAATCATGAGGGGTTGAGGAACAGGCAATCAAGCTAATACTATTTTTTGTAAAATTTCAGTTTAAGAGGTAATGGTAAATCTCCAACATTTGTGTATTACTTTGATAGCTTAGCATAAATGAGGGTGCTTTTTCATTTGGTTTTCAGATCTGGAGGTACAGAACATAATTTTATTGATCTCATGTTAAGACATGTTTGTTGTACAAGACACCAGACCATCAGTATGTTTGTCTGAAAAGGCTATTTTTGACAACAAGATTAATACTGTAATACAATAGGTCATCCAGATCAGGCAAAGCACCATGAGCTGCTATTTGCTTTATAATTAAACGTGCATGCAGCCGAAGTTGCGTCCCATTCATGTCAGATGTGAAGTCGACACGATGCTTCTCATCCAAATTAATAAGACAGTTTAGTAGTTTGTTAAAGCCAGCACTGTGGGTATGCTCTCATGACTATCAGTGTGCATTTGGTGTAAACCGCAGAGCCTACCTGCTGCTCCAGGAACCCTTCCAGCGAGGTATAGGATGTTTGGTCTAGATAACATTTTTGATGCTTCTATAGCAATAATGTTTTTTACTGCAGTTTTTCTGGATGTGGATGCAATGATTTTTTAAATACTCTAACCTACTGGTTTATCCTGACTCTCTGATAATAAAAAATTGGACTGAATAAGTGGGGCTAATAACCCCAAGTAAAAGGAAAAAACCTGAACATAGGATATTAAAAGCAAGAACACATCAGCACCCTAGGGAATTGCTAGGTATATCACTATAAGAGGGCACTGCTATTTGTGGAAAAAGTTGCACACCTCAGCAACATGATTACGTGTCTCTAAAGCGAATTTTACCTCCTGTCCCGTTCTAATACATCTTGCAGAACACATGGCTTTTGGTTTGGTTTTTTTTGACTCTGTCATCTTAGTGCACATATACAGCAAATCATTAAAATGGTCCTGAAGTTATACCTGAGGATGCAGATTTTTGTGCTCTGATCCCATTTCATTTACTTATATCATCATCAATGCAGATGGCTTGTAACTGCCTAACTAGAAATAGGTAGGCTTAGCAGAAGGGCATCTTAAAAGCCGTTGTGTCTCAAACATTGTGTAAGGGGGCAAGCAATGCTTTGCCATCCTGACCAATAGCTTGTGCTGCAGTACTTTGTGCAACACAGCAAAATCTCTCCTGAGGCACTCGTGAAGGTGATCCCATTGGTAGGCTGAGGGTTGGACGCCAAGTCTGTGGTTTCTCTGCCCATCTTGGTTATAGGGGTGTTGAGTGATCTTAAACAGGGCTCTAGGCTTTCACTTCCTATCAGCAAAATGAGAATAATGTGGGAAAAGCTTTTCTGTGTAAGTGGTTCACAAACTGCTTTAAACTCCAGCTATTTGTGTTGTTTGCAGTTGTCTTAATGCCCTTAAAGGGAGAGATACTGGCTGCTACTGAGATGCTTCTTCAGCAAATGAGGATGAGCTATTTACTTTGCTCTTTTATAGTCGGTAAATCAGTATATCCTTTCATTCTTCTGGCTAACTACAAATTCACCTGAAATCTTTAGAAAAAAAGCAAAAATCACTTCAATCCTTCTGTATAACTCTGATTTCTTGGGAAATTAAGGGAGTCTAAGGCTGCAGCCTTCCAAGAAAGGCTAGATTAATCTTTTGGTTAAGACATTAATTAAATAAAATGATTTCATGAGGGCAGGAAAAAAGACAAAATATCCAAAGTTTTGGGTCTGCCCCAAACAAGATTTTTTTTGCTATGGGCAAGTACTACTTACTCTTGTTTCTCTCTTGGTAAGATGAAGGTGATTCCTCATTATACTGATGCTTTGATGAATAGCTGGTTAATGCTTGGTTGTTACAGCTATTTAAAAAAGAAAAGGTCAAGCATTTTTTGCCATATCCCATCTATTGAGTAAATAAGTAATTGCAAGGGTTTTAGTGAAAACTTTTATAGGAAAATCATTTCATGACTTATTAGTATTGAAATACTAATGAAAGCAAATCCCTATTATCCTAACAAACATGACAAATACTTCTGGAAATGAATCTTGAAGGTGGGGGGAGGCCAACTCTTCTCTAAGTAACTCTCAAATGCTGCGAAACCAACAGGCCACTGCCCACATGCCAAACATGACTGTGCCCATGAGATGGTCACACATTCTCTATCCTGGTCTGGAGCTCAGTACAAAAACTCAGGGGCTGCTGGGCCACAGATTGGGCCACAGTGGGAGAAGGAGGCGACTTTGTGTCATTGCATTTTGCATCACATGGAAAAGATACTTTTACTGCCGCTCACAAAACCTAAACCTTGCCCTGTATGGCAAGAAATCCCCATTTCTTTGCCAGAGTGGACTTTTACACACACACATGTTTTTTTTCTCCTTTTCCTGTTATCAAATGTGCACATGATGATGAGAATAGCAGATTTCACTAGCAAACAAATTAATTTAAGTGTTTCTTTACCGTGAATAATAGAAAAATTTTATAATTAAACATGCAGAGAAATTATGTGCTACTTTATGTATTATTGTATTTGATCAAGCAACCTTGATCAAATAATTATTTTTTGAAAAGTAGTATCTACATAAAATAAGTTTGTTTGTTTTTTAGAGATAATTTTTATGCTTACTCAAACAATCTTTCACAAAGATCTGAGGGTTTCATGAGTTTTCTTTTTCCCCTTCCTTGTATGCTCATTGAATAAGTCATCCAGATCCATCTGAATGATGCACCATTATTCCTGGAAGTATCCCACTGCTCTAAAAGTAGAATATCTTAGCTGAAATAAATGCTTGTAGAATAAAACAACAACAACAACAACAAAGAGAGAAAAGCCTGCCCATGTGTTTAATTTGATAGCTGCTTGTTTTTCCACCTAAGTTTCAGATAAAAAGGCATTTCATACTTTATGGAATGCAATTTCTTACAGAGCATGGACAACATTCTAACTTGTGCACCACAAAATAACAAGCTTGTATGAGTACAGGCCAGGCTGCTGTTTGCACTGCCAGATTCAAACTTTAAGGTAGATAGGTTTTGGCAGTGAAAGCACCTAGTCTGTTACTTACACACCAGTTAATCCTGACTTAGAAAAAAATGAGAGTCCGTTTAGGGCCTTTAAAATCTTAACTTAACTTTTATACTGTGCTAAGAGATGATTCAGAGTATGCCACATTCAAGACTGTAATTCCTAAAATCTTCCCGCTGTTGTAGGCATTAGGTCTTTAAATGCTAGCACCTTTTTTTTACACAAAAATTTAAGGATTAATACGGAGCCAAACTACAAAGCAACTTCTAGTGGGCTTAGCTCAAAATTTGTTCTATGCTCACAAGAAGAGAAAGAAGACATTTACTGTTGTCTGCTTTTTTAACAGAGGAACAAGGATTGCAATGAAGAACAGCAGAGTGAAGGAAATAGACTACCCTATTTGGTTTGAACGAAGGTATATACATATATATGTGTGTGTGTGTGTGTTTAAGTATGCAGGTGAAAGAAGAATCATAGTAAAAAGAATCCACACAGGTTTGTTGGGGTTTTTTTTAAGGCAGAGAAACTCGTTTTATCTCATGGTGCTTTCTTGATTTTCTTCTGTAGTACAGAGCAGTACTTCACTAGCTCAGCAGACAGATTACACAAAGTTATTTTAGTAAGAAACAAAATTCTCTTTGGGGTCACAAGAGACAACATGTAATCTAGTTCACAATACCATCTCTAATTCTCTTATCCTTAGGGAAAAAAACCCCAACTAAACAAAATCCAACATCATTTGGGGGTTTCCTCATAGAGATTTCTCAAATCTCACATTTATTAATGTAGGTCTTATCAATACATATTTTTAAAATGTCCCAACCTTGACTCCCTTTTCTAACTCCATTTTTATTATCACAGTATCTATTTTAATGGCTATTAAGCTACATTGTCCGTACCTTATCTTTGTCAGTTAATGTATCTAATTCCACCATCCCAGAGGGAATAAACCTGAAGCTAAAGCCTGCAATATATTATAGAATCAAGAACGCTTATGCAGAACAAACAGAGGATTTAGCTTGGATAAACAGCAGAGAGCTCAATGTCTTTTATGTCCAGAGCTCAGGACTGGATGAAGAAAATGACTATAAATCATCCCTGTGAAACAACATAACATAAATGTTGTATGTTTATTTAAAACTTTATACAATCATTTATCTGGGCTATAGCTCAGTTTCAAAAAGTGGTCTGCTGTAATGAGGTACTGAGACTAGCAGTGATCAAGAGTAAAATGATATATAGTCTTCAACCAGAATTTGCTTATGGGAGGAATGGAAAGCACTTAAGCAGACACCAAGTATCTATGGCTAGTAGATCAAGCAGGAGGATAATGCAATAATAACAAAAGCTTTGATAAATTTTTTCCTGTTTCTCTTCAAAATATCACATTTCTTGTAACGTGACATTGTTTTGAGAGCTAAGCAGCCAGCAATTTATGCCTAAATTTTCACACTTGAATAAAGACTGATTTGTTGTGAATGTCCGAGGTATGACATGTTGTTCCACCAGACTTAAATTAAGAAAGAGGCTAAACCTTGTCTGGCCTTGCATTCCAGGGAGAAGCGCTCTTTAAAAGGTGCTGCTGGTTTTTTTCTCACAGGAGCAAGCACTCCTGTGATTTCATGGCTAGTAATTGCTAATTTTTTTACTTCAGGAAATTTAAGAGCCACTGATGATACATTTACCGCCTAAAAGAGACAGGCAAAAATATAATGCAGCTTTTACTGCAGAAGGAGATTTTTCCCGCAAGTACTTTGCACCCTGGAGTGTTCCAGAGGAGAGCCTGTAATGTCCCAGAAGATGCCGATGTTTGGCCCCAGGTGTGCCCAAGCAGCCATCAGGTTCCAGGACAGGGTTTAGCCACGACATCCCAGGCAGGAGTGGCACCTCTCATGGTGTGTGGGCACGCTCTGGCACACAACAATTCCCAACACGACACCTTTTACTTTGCATCTCAATGTTGTTCCAGCAGACCTTCCTCAGTGGAGAAGATTCTGTGTTCTGGGGCACAGCAGGTCCCACCCAACACTCGGAAAACTGTCTTTGGCAGTGGCAGCTTCTGCTGTGACTGCAGGCACTGTCCCTCTCCCAAGGTGCTGCATGCAAATGTTTTCAACTCTGCCTGACAAATCTCCCGTCACTCTGACAGTGCATTTGGGCCCCAAACTCCATAATTTTTCATTTCCTCCAGAGATGATCTGGTGGCAATTTAAAGCCTTCCGTCTATTACCGAATTAATGTTAATTTAAGCTCTCTCTATGACTAAATTAATGTAAATTAAGCTTCTCTATGTTGCTCTAGCAGTATTATTTGATTTTGCAGGACTGCAGGTCTATTTGTTAGTCACTAAAGAATTAGCCATCAAAAAAATTAGTAAATTCAAGTCACACCATTTTCACATAGACATTTTTATTTATTTTGTGGTCCATGAAGATGAGGGCCTGCAGAAATGGGGCAGGCTGACTGAAGAACTGTATCTCCTGACAAGAACATCAGAGGTGAAATCTTCTTCCCCCGGTTTCCCCTCTACAGTTGACAGCACCCTGTAAAACAGTGCTGTAAAGAGCACAGACTCATAAATACTTCTCTGCCTATGCAGCTCCGGATATTTTCAAGCAAATATATTTATTATGTCAATAACTATAAAAAAAAAGATTACTTATTCAATAATTCATAATGGTTTCAGAGCTGCTGGAGGCTAATATGGCTCACTTTACTTTAGATAACTTATAAATGTAGATTATTTTCATGACAGACTAAAATTACTTTCTGGTGAATATTTACTTGAGCTTTAATTTTCTTATTAACCCAACATGTACTAGAAAAGAAGATGATGGTGCTACTGTCTTTCTCATGCTGCTCTCCCAGATGCAAGTCACAAAGTCTTTGAGAAGTGTTTTGTGGAAGGAAGGTCTTAAAAATTCCTCCATGCCATCGACACCAGCACAAACTCCAGTGGGTTTTTTTGGTAGCTAAAACTGTTTTGTATCTCCAGCACCTGGTTGTAAACAAACAACTCTACAAGAAGCAGGCAGCGCTGGGCCACTGCTCTCCCCACGAGAGCTGCTCCCAAGCCCTGCAGCAGCTCTTGCACAACACCCAGGTGCCCAGGACAGCCCTGGCAGAGCTGGAGCATCCTTTGTGGCCAAGGCACCTGAGGGAGGCATGGGATGACAAGGGGCAGTTGGGAGACAACACAATGGGTCAGGCACATCAGTCACTCCCAGATCCTGAGGGATGCAGGAGACTGCCACCATCAGACCTCTCCAAACTTCATCCACGTGGGATAATGGCCAGATCCTGGTCTGTCCTTTGCTTGCACATGGCCCATACTGAAACAGAAGTGGCATCAAAAATCCTAAAAATAGTTTAAATTGCTGCTGGAGTTTTCCCCCTCAGAGTAAGTAAAAGCTAGGATATCTTCTGGAGAGAAGAAGCAGAGGAAGGGCAGGAGACAGCAGAAAGAGGAGGGACCCCCATGTGCAAAAACTCAGTCCATGTCCCTGAAGCAGGCTGGTTTCCTTCTCTTTTTCATTAGGTGAAATATCACATCCAAGATACGGTTAAGAATGTGTCTATAGCCCAACAACCACAACATTTTAAGTGAGAGCTGCTGTGATGGTGCTTGAACTATCTGAGGAAAGCATTTATTGTACACACAGGAAAACATTCCGGGAGCAAGTTTAGGGTGGCTTTTCTTGCTTGTTGTTTGAAGTTAAATTTTACAAGCTCATAGCTTTTGAATTTACTAATGTCTTTTCCACAATGTCTTTGTATCAAACAGGACACATCTATTCTACACTTCTTCAACATGAAATTGTTTTATTAATTTAATTTTGCACATGCGAGAAATATGCAAGCACAGGAATCCACAAATACAGGCACATTAAAAACAAACCTTGCCCTAACACCAATAAAAGCTAGCAACAAGTATTTGAAAACTTGAACTCCGTACAAATATGCAAGAAATCCACTTGGAGCCTGTTTAGAGCCAGTTTCTGGGCAGAGAAGGGTGACAGAGGAACGTGCCCCAGGCCGTGCAGCCCTGGCCAGAGCCGGGGTTGTTCCCACGTGGCAAAGCTGCAGGGAGGGTGTGCCACAGGCACCCTCCCTTCCCAAAGCTATGCTGCCACACTGAGGGCTCTGCTCTCCAGCCTGCTGGCTGCTCGCCCTGCGCCAGCACAGACAGAGAGCACCCTCTCTCTTTAATCACTTAAGAAGTTACTTATGATATGCAACTAAATATTTAGTTGTGCAGAGGACAGCTTGTCACAGACAGCTTTGTTGCTAATGTATACAAATGCGGGTATGGCACTGGCTTCCTCCCTGCGCACACAGAGCTGCACACACACTGACCACAGCCTAAATAAGCTGATTTATTTGTTTCAGTTATTTGATAAGTGCATCATACCTCAAACCCTACGAAACCACTTTAAGAGGATTATAAGTTTTATGATGTGAAAAGATTACCCTGAGTGTGCTGGGCAAAGTTTATATTCAGAGACTGTGCAGGAGGTGAGGCATTCACAGAGGCTGGAGAAAAAGGGCTTGATAGATCAAAAAGGGATTTTCTGTTGCTGCACCATTTGCTGGATTTTTTTCTTTCTTTTTTCTTCCATTAAAAGAATGGCCCTGGCAAGCCCCAGATTTGCTAACCTTGTGACACTCCTCTGTCTTATACTCAACAATGGGAATTTCAGAATATACACTTTTTTAAAAATAAGAAGCCATCATTTCACTGGCAAATGAAGAGAAGGGAGAGTTGAGTCTGGGGGTTACCTGCAAAGTGTGCCTGTGAGGTTTATCCTGAACTGAGAGTGTGGGGAGAGTGGCTCAGCCCAGTTTCCCTCCAGACTCCATAAGTACACCACTCCCAAGCACAGTGCCTCAGGGAGGCTGGAGCAAACAGGGCATCTGTAGAGATGCCAGGTACGCACCCAGTCTTTGGGAGGGCTGTCCCATCATCCTTCCCCATGATGGCGACCAGCATCCACCAGCCCCAGTGCAGCTGAGGGTCCAGAGTGGTCAGCAGGTAAGGGGAGAGGTGAGAACAAGTCTTGGCTTTGGCCTTGCACTGACAATGTCATGCTCATCTTGTGTGGCTTTGCTGGGCTTGACACTTATGTCGTGACATGGAAGAGAGGGGAAAATAATTCAGCCTTTTTTCCCCTTAATGTTTAATATTAGACAGATGCTCAGGGAATAATTGTAAACAGGAGGGAGGAACAAAACCACTGATGTATGTTTGCACCCATTCTTTTTGAAGGAATGGTCTTGCACAGTACATGTTAAATACGGCGCTCTAAAAATATTCTTGTATTAACAGGGCATTGTGGATTAACAGGGCAACACAGGAAAGAAAACAGGAACAGCAAGTGGAGGTAGTGCACACAGCATCATAGAGGGCTGCTGACTTCAGAGGGCTTTGCTCAGGTGCTGGGGCAGCACTCAAGGAGGGTGTCTGGGGGTTTTGCTTTCCCATAAAGTCCTCTCGGTCCTGCCTGACCCCATCCCCTCTGTCCTGGATGCATCACAGTGGGGTCCCTATTTCCCCTGCCTTTCCATCACATGATTGGGCAGTGCTGCCCCATAGAGCTCTATTAAAAAATGTGCTCATGCACAGTGCTGCACAGTCCACAGTACTCTGCTGTTACTAAAAAAGCATTTATATTATATTCTGTCTCCTGTGTCTTTCATAAGGGAGTTTTTATGTGTCACCAGAAAATACTGGGTAACACACTTTATTAGCCTCATGATACTGTGGCCCATCAATACTTGTCGAGGCCTGATGAGATCATGCTACGATTGTTAATCAGAGCAAAGGAAGGAGGTGGAGTAGTGGGAAATACCTTTAGGAAAGAATCAATTAGAGAGAACAGTACTGCAGGTAAGCATGTGATGTGTTTTCCAACAAAAAGCTGCCAGCGCAAAACAGCAGGCAGCTGCTCAGCCCATCACTGAAGTTCAAACATAACTTTCATTTAATAACAAGCATTCCTTTTTTCAAGGAGGGAAGAAATACTGCATTAGCAGAACACACTTCTGATCACTGTGTAGCTCTTTCAACCATTATCAGCCTCCTTAAGACCCATTATTTAGGAAAGTACTTAAGTGCACAGCTAGCTTTAAACAGATGGAGTGTTGCTGCGACAGTCTCATTTATTCTTTGTTAGACTGAAAAGTTTCAGCTTAAGAGGTTGCCCGGCACAGCTCAGCACTGATTACTCGCTTGGAAGGGTGCTCTTGACTTGGGTTTTTCCTCTTCAGTGAGGACCGGTTTCCTGGAGAGGAAGGTGGATTAATTTTTACTTCTTTGCATCTTTGTAAAAACTCAGGGCAAAAGCTGAGCCTGCTGTGAAAGTGATCTGAGTGTCACGTAGGTGAGGTGAAGGATGTGGTGAGACCGGTGCCACCACGCCGTGATCACCAGGGTGTATTTAGGCAGCGTGGCTCCAGGTGATGTTTGGTTTTTCAAAGCCTACTACTGCTGCTCAGTACTGAGAGTGCCCAGTTCCTCTCTGCTGTATTTTTCATCCTGCCCAGGGTCAGAGGAGGGTAAGCTTTTTGTGACAGAACTGTGGAGATTGAGTGGTCATATGACTTTTTCTTGGATTGCAGTAGAAGTCTACAGCTCCAGTGATTACCTCTCATGCCTCCAAACTCTTGCTCGAGTTCCTAAGAGGACCCTTTGGATTGTGGTGAGTGTGAAAAGCCCAAGATACTTTGATGACACTTTGGGCGAAAACCATGGACTTTACAGAAGCTGTTTTGCACACCTAGATGAGAATGAAACATGGTCGTGAAAAAGTTCAGTGGTTTCCATCCCTTAAAGTAACGCAGACCAGGCTAATGACAGATGCCAGGCTGATTGCTCAGTGCTACCCGAGTAGGTAGCACTTTGTCTGGTTTAAGAAGTACAAGTATCTGCAACTTAGATGCTCCTTACTGATTTGGTGCCAAGTGGAGAATTTCAGGAAAAAAATAAGGAAAGAATCAGATCAGACCCTGGTAACTCATACTGGCAGAGTGCTTGCAACACATCTCCCTGTACTTTTCCAAGGATACAAATAAGAATGAATTTTGCATGTCTGGGACCAGCCATCCTTTAATAGGAGAAAGCTAGAAATCCTATTGCATTATTAGTACAGCAAGGTCCTACTCTATTAATTTGGATCCTAGGGAAGTCATGTTGAGAAACAAATGATTCCTTAGCAGTCCTAGAAGAATGAATACAGAGAAATAAGCAGTAAACCATAATACCTCCTCAACCAGCTGAATATTTCAGAGGCTCCCTAGAGTTATTTTAAGAAATTCTCATAGAAAATCCTTGATCTGAGCTATGTCAGCACTTCTGAGAGATTCTCTAAGGACTCTTGGCAGAAGGTACCTCATCCATGGTTAATAAGGTCTCTATCTTCGCAGCACAGTGAATGGGCTCGTATGAATGTTAGACACAGCACCAAACTTGGGGCTTTCATTAGAGGGCAGGATTAGGTTGGGGTTTTTTAGTACGTCTCTCCCAGTTTAAATTAAGTACATGAGCTCAGTAAGTATAAAGACAGCAAGAAATCTCAAAAACAAAATTCCAAGTGAAAAAACCTCGACACCAGCAAAGCAAACAAAACAACAAAACAACCACAAAACAGAACAAAAAACCCACTAGAAACCAGAGGGTAGCAGTCATGAATCAGCAGATGCTTTTACAAGCCAAACATGTTTAGTTTTACTAAAATGCACCTTCCTGAACTATTGACCAAGGGAATAGAAATTAGTGCATCTCAATGAGCTGAAAATATGATTCCCTGTGACCCCTAGGAGCTAATTATCTTGCTGGGTGTCTGTACTCTCTTCTGCTCTGAAAAGAACTGGCACTCTGGATTTAACAATAGTGACCTTATTCCATGGCTCTTCTAGAGCAGAGGTGCTGTCAAAAGCATTCCTGTGTAAGTCCTGATGCATGTGATGACTGTGCTGGGTACAGGGACAACAAAGCTGTTTAAAAGAATAAATTTACTGTCCACTGATTAGCACAATTCCTGCAGATCCCATGAAATTTTTTTTTAATGGATATCAGGTACAAGAACAAAGTTGAGAAACCAAATGCAAATCTGCTTTGCTCAGGGCAAAATTCTGTGTTCATAATTTACTTCTATGCCTCGTAGAAATATTCCAATTAACAATGCATCTGATAAACAGAAAAAAAAAGTCCTAAATACTCCAGTTTTCGGAATACTTCAGTATTTTGGAATATTTCACTTCAGAAGGGACCATTAGATCATGCAACCTCATTTTTGTTTATCAGGGGGCTTTCTATTTAATCTAGCTATACTTGGATAGGGCCCAGTGGCCCATTTGGCTGCAGAACACTTGCCTTGACTCAACCATATCTTCCAGAAACATTCTCAAGCTTAATTTGAGGACATGGGTTTAGGCACTAAGCATCCTGCCTGCCCACATGCAAATCCTATGTATCCCTGCTGGGTTGATGGGAGGAGAACTCGCTAGTAAGTCTGACAAGGCCAGATCCCGAAGCAGCCAGCAGGAGGGAGAAAATTTTTCTAAACCCATTTGCAAACAATTTTCACTAAACACTTCCGTAAACCTTCTGGGCTCTGTAATTCAACACTGGCTTTGAGCTCCAGCCTTTTATTGGCAGTGTATCTTGGCTTGATCTCATGCCTCCAATGCTAAAAGCCAAGTTTTGAAAATTAAACTGTTGGGTTGACTATCGGTTAGATACATTCTCGATCCAAGTACAGCAGTCCTTGAATCTGTTTGTACTGATTTACAACGAAATCAGTCTTTCAATCCTTTTTTTTTCCTCAGTTTTTCCTCTTTTTCTATCAGAATAAATAATAAAATCCATTCATTTAAACTGCCTCACTTTCTGTTGAATTCTGGAGTCCTTATGGACATATGTGGCTCTGACTGTAGTAAGACTGGTGTTTCCAGCGCTTTTAGGTAATTCCCCACCCCCAATCCCTCTCATGGCAAACAAGGATTTGATGTGAACAGAGCAAAAGGTGATGGAAGAAAATGAGACTGTGCAATGGAGACATACTTTAGGAATCAGATAAAGATGGAAAGAGTAATGAGCAAAGATTGCATCCATATTCCTCTTGATCAGCAGTGACGAGGCATTGACAGTTTTTTATTTAGATCTTGCAGTTTCCTTGTCATGGGCAAGAGAACCTGGTGAGATGAAGTTTTTGTTTAACTTAGTTTTAGATTTAACACTAAGAAATCTTCACACAATTTTGTTTCATCATCTCTGGGCCCCATGTGACACCTCACTCTTGTGTTTCCATGTGTTATGCTGTTGCCATATATTTTGTCCTTCTCATGGACAAGAGGTAATCTCTTTGTTCCCAGGTCTCAAGGCTACCAAGCCAGTACAAGCGTACTGGCAGCATACTGGACTTTCTGTGCCCTTAAAATAAAGTGCGGACAAGAGGCAAACGATGAAAGATTTGCCACCTGTGTCATGGGGTAAGGGCAATTTAAGTCAAATAGAAGATATATGTATGTATGAAGTATGTATATGCATTTCTGGATTTTTTTCTTTACTGGCTTGTGTTAGTCCCTTATTTTTGCCTGACTAATAATACAATGCCTTGTTAGTTTAAAGCTAACTTAGGAAACTATGTAGCATAAGGGACTCATAATTTTGTATTCTTCTGGGAACTTGCCTAGACACTCAAAATGTTCCCACAATAAGGTGGACTAAGTGTTTGCTGGTGAGACATCATATGGCAGCTTAGAGATGTCTATCACTCATCATAACAGTTTTCTAATTTTTTCCTTACAATTCACTGTATCTCTTGGGAAAGTTTACCTTAGAAAACTGTTGTGGGAGTAGAATGTTTTGGTCTGGTAAATGGAGATGTGAAGTTGTGACCACTTTCCTCACCCTAAATACCACAGAAGCTCATCACGGCTCTCCACAGTCAAACATCCTCATCAACCAGACAGGTGCTGCTCTGCTTTTACACTCTCTTGATCCAGGATGCATTTGCATTTCTCATTAATTTGTCAGCTTCCATTTGGAAAGGATTCTTTCACAGCTATTTGCAGAGTCTGTGCCTAATAGGATCATTCAGGCAGCTGTTGACCACAGTGTCACAGGGACAGGAACACATCCTTGGAAAAAAACTCGTGCACATTTGTATATGCACAAACTTATGCGCTCTTCCTCACACCCCTTCTGCCCTCTGCTCCTCGGAAACCCTGCACCTACAGGGGCACGCATGGACACAGTGCATGTGCAGCGCTAGAACGTCACCGAAGCTAAAGTTTAACTTCCTCATATGAATAAAACTAATGGTGCTATTTAAATACAATAAAAACATGCAGAGCTGCACTGCCAAGTTGTGCAAGGTCACATTGCAATGTGTTGGCTGTAAAGATTTCCAAGGAGCCTGTTTTCTTGAGTAATAGCAGTTGGAGAAATGCACTTATCTGAAGAATGAGACTGTTATAGGTTTCTGTAAATCAAACCCTAGCCAAAAAGCAGCTCCTTAATATCCGTTTTCCACTTCAATCCTTTGACTGTGGCACACACACTGGGTTAAATCCTGCCCAGCTCACATAAGCAGCCCCCTCAAATCAATGCTGTCATGACTGACGCAGTGAGAAGGCAGTAGATAGGTTGAGTAACTCCATGCAAGTAGGAATAGAAGAGTTTGCTGCTTTCTTCAGATCAGTATTGGAAGTGATACCAGTCCCAAATTTCTCTTCTAGATGGGCTTAAGCCGTATCGGGTTCCACTTAAACCAAGCTAGTGGGAAGTGATGTAAATCTAATGGACTGAATCATAAAAAGCAGTGGCTCCACAGCTGCTGCCTTTTGGGGCTCTATCACATCTCCTGCACTCTCAGGCAATGCATACCATTAGTGGGTGTCCTCGGGGGTCACAGTGGGTGATCACTGAAAGCCCTTCAAGCTGCTTTTGAGATGGCTCTAAGTATTTTTCCCTTTAAATTTCCCCTTGTGGTTGTCAGTACCAGGGAAATGAGGCTCCCATCCAGCACAGCTTCTTGCCACAGGTGTGCATGAGACTGGCTCAGCTTCATCCTGTTTGGAGAATATTTGGGCATGTTAAAAGCAGTCACTTTGGGGAATCCCTTGTCATGCAGAGCTACCACAGCAGTAGGTGTTAGCTGGGAGGTGGTGGGGCAGGGTCCAGTGTGAGCCCCCACAGCCAGGGGCTGCCTGGGGAGTGGGAACTGGCTCCTGGCACCACACTGCTCCCCGGCAGGGCACCAGCATGTGGGGCTGCCGTCCCCGCCAGCCCAAAACACCAGCATCTGTAAAGTGTTTTTTACAGATTCTATTAAATACTATTATTCACAGGAAGCTTTAGAAAAATCTAGCACTACATTCACTTCTAAGGTATAATAGATGTAAAGTCTTTTTTTTAAATCATTTTAATGCGATCATTTGTTGGGCCTTAGGGTAAAATTACATTTCACAGCTCCCTTGTTCCCATGCTATGTTAAAAAAGAGATTGATGTCTGAAATTTCAACTGTATTTGTCTTACGAATTTGTCTGACTCCCTGGAGAATAATTGTCTCATATCATTTGAAGGCTGGTAATTCCTTTGGAATGACCTCTGTGTTATAATTACAGCAAGAGTACTAGCATGTAGCTAGGCAAAGTGAAAGTTAATGTTCTTGGTTTCTAGCTTTGTTATTTTTATTAAACTGTTCCCCTTTAAGAGAAATACCTGGAGATATGGACTCTTACTCAAAAGGGCTTTTTGCAGATAACACAAAGTGTCGTTTTTCCTGCAAAACACTTACATGCATTAACAATTATCTGAAGGTTGCAATGTATCCTTAAAGTCACGTGCATTTCTGGAATATATTAGAAGAATTGGAGACTTCAACATGTCATTTGCCTCAGGATTATTTATTTTATCCCACTTCAAATGTTTTGAAATTTTTTGAATATATATTCAGCCATGGCTCATGTCATTTTTCTATCATGATATGGGATTGAACTGAGAATAACCTAAATATACCTTCTCCTTAGGAAAGAAAATCCTGCAGAGCTAGGAAAAAAATCTAGAGAAAATTGATGAGCAGATCAAACGGCATAGAGAATTAGATATGCACTTGCAGAAGCGATGAAAAAGAGGATGCAACAGGGCATACGGCTTTGCCCTGTTTGTGTTGGTCTCTGTGGACCATCAGCCCTGAGTCTGAGCTGTGCCAGGGCTGCGTGAGTGGGTGCAGAGGGAAAACCCTCCCTGCAGCCCTGGGGGCACTCTCACTGATGTGCAGGCACTGGGATGTAGAATTACTGTTACCATTACAACGATTTACATGCTCAAATCCTGTCTGCCTCGGTAAAGTGATAAATACCTCAAAATATTATACATTATAGGGCCTACTCCATTCTTGATTTACAAGGTCAATTGCCTATACTAACCTCTCTTAGTGTTGGTGGGAATTTGTTTTATAAATTTTCAGCACACCCAGAAAGGACATGGGAGTTAATCTGTCGTGATTCTTCTCTCTAGGGGCAGGACCAGCATCTTACTTCCAACAACCATAGTTCTTACCCACATTTTTGGGTGATATTTGAAGGTAAAAATGTGGTTTCATGAGTGGGATGGGGCTGCATGCTTCATTTAAAAAGAAAACATAGACCCTGCCTAATACATTTATTGCATTATAGTTCTAAAATGGGAACATTTATCATTTGTTATACTAATAGCTGAGATATTATTAGTATTTTTTTTATCCTCTGCCCACTGTGAAACTATGCTATCTTATAGTGCATATTCATTATTTATTAGTGGATAAGTTTTCATACATGTTATGGCCTTAGACCAGACCAGTTATAACTCTGAAACATTAGAGTAGCCCATCTTCATTTTTCAGAGATGCGTATCTACAACTGTTTAATAATGACTAAAAAAGAAGTAACACTGCATCTTTTGTACTCTCTTGAACAATGTCCTTGTTCAATGTGCTTGAACAACGTCTTCCTTTATCCAGTGAGCAAAAAACCAAAACTGAGACTTCTGAAACCAGCTGATAAATCTTTAGGGATAGTCCGTAAGACCTTGCACTCATAGGCAACAAAAGTTTTGATCCATGTTTCAGCAGCTGAGTTCATCTCTATTTTTCTTTGCATTTTCTGATAATTCTAGAGGGCTATGCCTGGTTTCAAAGCTAGTAACAGCAATATAAAATTTCATATTTTTTGGCTGATTTAAAGCATATATGCTTTTTGTTAACTTAGAACAGGAGGGGCTCAAATTCGCATCATAAATGGCCTAGAACAGTCACAAATGTATGGGCATAAAGTCACTAAAAATAAAGCTTCCCAAACTTCTTTTAGTTAAATGACTTGATATATTTGTAAAGCAGTCTTGCATGGAGGCTGTATGGTGACAGAATTAAAGGAAAATGAGAAACTTTGTTGAAGCTTAATGAGAATTAATGTTTTGGCCATTGAACTTGATGGATATGTTGGAAAAATAGTTAAAGTGCTTGCTGTGTTAATGTCAGCTGACATAACAATTGTTTCCAGAGAACCAGACTTCTGAATCCTCATATAAAGCACTGGGGAACTTGAACAACACAAAAGAATGCAAGGTTTGGAGAGAATGGGGGCAGGGGAAGGAAAGAAAAACATTATATAAGTTTAGCTACTTCCAGCTCATTTTTCCCCATTGAAATAATGAACATAAGAGTGTCTCAGCAGCAGTCCAAGCCAAGTTTAGAGAGAGCTTCAAGACTGCCATCTTAAGCATAAGAACCATCCCGTGTACTTACCAAGCTGCACCAAAGAGTCTTTATTTAATTCACGTCTGTAGTCCTACATTGAAATGAAAACCAGTTTATAGGATGAAAGCTAATAAAGACCTTGGGGAAAAACCTAATCTCTCGACTAGCTGAAGGCTGCTCTCCTCACTGAAGGCAGAGGAGCCAAAAGCAGTGCACAGAGTCTAGTGCTGTGCGTGCACAGCAGGGAGGCAGAAAGACAGCCCTGACCTTTTTCCACAGCACAAGCCCACCACTGCCCTGATCAGTGGAGATGGAGAAAGTAAGAAGTATCCTCAGTGGCTGCAGCGTTGGACCCAAGCACTCCACTGCTCTGAGGTTTTCAGTCTTCATCTGTGCTGCGCTTCAGCACCCAGGCATCAGCCATGCCCCAGGGGTCCCTGATGGCTCCCAGAAATCTCACACGCTTTGTAAACTCCTTTCTGCAAGGAAATCCATCCTTTTTTTTTTTTTTCCTAAGTGCATCATATAATTCAAGATGCTACAGAGCAACTTTATTTGGTCTGGATCAACTGGTGTTTGAGCTGGCAACAGCCCACAAAGGTCCTCTGCCATAGTTATCATGTTGCACACACTCATTAACCTCCCTGTATAAAATAATGAGTATAATATGCACAATGTTACCAGTTTTTCATAAGTTCAAAACCCAGAAGGACCCACAAATCACCAGAGGAAAAGTTTACAGCACTGGGGTAAACTGGAGGACACATCTATTACTGTGCCAATACAAAAAAAAAGAAGCCTTTTCATTGTGAAGAAAGACGTGTTCATTTTCACACCACACATGCACAAAAAACCATCCTGATGGTTTCCCATAGACTAGAGACTTATCAGTGGAAAATGAAAAAAGATATATTGTCTCTACCTTCTCTCCCCCTCACATTTTCTGAAGCCATGTAGAAGCCTCCATGTCATTTGTTTGGAATTCTCCATGTATCAGGGCAGTGAGGGAATCTAAACAACACATTTTGTGCAAAGAGGAGCTTTGTAGCTCTTGCTTCAACTCCAGTGTTCAGCTCTTGTGATCCAGCATAGCCGAGAAAGAGGTTTTGATGGAATGGCCCTTGGTTCTCACCTACTACTTGGGCTGTGATAGTCAAGATTGTTCTTCCAGTCTATTTCAGTGACTGCCCGAGGCAGCTGTGAATCATTGTGAAGTATAAAATATCCTTACTGCATATTTTCTGAAAAGTCTGACCCAGTAAGGGCAAGTTTTTCATTATAGACTTAAAGTTTAGGTTTTAAAGCTTTCCTGGTCTTCATAAAGGGCTACTCTGTAGGTTGCTAGATTCCCAGTGTACATGTTGCTTGCATATAAGGTACTTCCATCAGCTTTAAAGTAGCCAGTTTCATTCCTGAAAATGCTTAAATAGCCACAGACTGTGTTTCACAAGATGGCGGCTCTGATTAGTCCCAACTGCCTATATGTTGCTTAGGCCGTGGAGACTGTTGGCTGTTTCTAGAAGAGCAAGAGTGATGACCCTGGTAAGTACAGGCCTGTCAGCCTCACTTAAGTTACTGGTAAAATTATGGAGAAGACTATTCTGGTAGTTATTGAGAAATACCTGAAAGAGGTGACTCTCCTGCTCTGCTGTGCACTGTTATGGCCTCACCTTCAGTATTGTGTGCAGTTTTGGGCACCACAATATAAAAAAGACATTAAGCTATTAGAGAGTGTCCAGAGGAGGGCTACAAAGATGCTGAAGGGTCTTGAGGGGAAGCCTTGTGAGGAGCAGCTGAGGTCACTTGGTCTGTTCAGCCTGGAGAAGAAGAGACTGAGGGAAGACCTCACTGCAGTTCGAACTTCCTTGTGAGGGGAAGAGGAGGGGCAGGCACTCATCTGTTCTCTGTGGTGACAGCGACAGGACCTGAGAGAATGGCCTGAAGTTGTGTCAGGGGAGATTTAGGTTGGATATCAGGATGAGGTTTTTCACTCAGAGGGTGGCTGGGCACTGAACAGGCTCCCCAGGGCAGTGGTCACAGCACCAGCCTGACAGAGTTCAAGAAGAATTTGGACAATGCTCTTAGGCACATGGTGTGGCTCTTGGGGTTGTCCTATGCAGGTCCAGGAGCTGAATTTTGATGATCCTTATGGGTCCCTTTCAACACAGGATATTCTATGATTTTACGATTTTTGACCCCCATTGCAAACCTCATCTTAGTAGGGTTCACTTGCCCTGGCTCCATGTTTTCCATCTTTCCTCACATAGAAAACATGAGAAAAATATGAGTCTCTTTCCTTGCATGGGAAACAGATTGTTGGCAGACCAAACCCTACAGCGGCCTTGCAGCAATTCCTCTTACCAAGGGGAACATAATTTCTGTTTGGCAAAGGCCCTGCTGAATGTCCCACTGCCCATGTCTTTTCCTGTGCTATGTGTTCAGTACAGGTTGAATGAGGAAGACACAGCTGTGCTCACACCCCTACCCCGCTTTCAGAGGGGTGGTGGTGGCTGGGATGTTGTTAGCCTTAGAGACTGTGAGTTCTCCGGGCTGCCATCAGGGACTCTCTGAAGGGAAAAGTTTAGGAACAATTTAGAAATTATAGACCAGATCATAGAGCTATCATAAAGCTTTCATCAGTCAATAAAACAGGCTTTCCTTTTCATAAAAAAAGCTCTCAAGCTTTTTTGTCTTATAAAAAGAATATTGATGCTGGAAACCTGAAAACTTCATCTGAATTTTTATTTTCTCTGCTTCTGTTTTCATTTCCTGTTTTTCTTTTCTTTCTATGTGGTGAATGCTTTCATGAGAGCTTTAATGCTTTGTGATCCACTTATGGGTGAGGTGCCTCAAATAACACCTCCATGTTACCTATCTCTGATTTCTACCAGCAGGTCACCAGGCAGCCATGACCTCTTAGAAGTTTTGAGAGGGATGTCATCTTCTGTCCTCTGCATCTTCCGAAGGGGAGGAAGAACAGTAGATTAGGTGGGGAAAAATATTGCTCTTCCAACTCCTCTACCATTTTTAAGGCTTCTTGAAAGAGCATCGTGAGAGTGGCACACACTGAATGACCTTCTTGCTGTCCTTGCAAGAAAAACATTCTGTGAAGCACTTGCGCCAATATCATCACAAGGTACTCCAGCCAATACACAGAGCAGGTGCCATATTTTCCCATTTCAGTTAATTTTTCCTTCACAAGTGGGAAACCAAAGTCAGTTACCTCTCCTAGCTGAGCCCCACCTTGCCTCATGCTGCAGCCTGCAGAACCGCTGGTGTTTTCACTGCTGAGGCTGCAGCCCCAGCACTGGGCACAGGGTGCATGCATTGTGACTATCTTATTGCATGGAGGCAGTATTCAGGAAATATTTGGCTGTGTTTTCCCAATGTTTTGTGCTGGCTAAGCTTTTTTAAAAATTTAAATCTTTCTTTTTGGAAAAAAGGCAGTGTTTATGCCTGCTTGTGTTATGTGCCGAGGTTGAGTGTCTGCTATTAATTGTCAACATTCAAATATTAATACAGGCAATAATGATAGGAAAGAATTACAGCTATTTCCCCCAAGGTGGTGCTGCATAGGTAAGGCAGACAGCCTTTCATATGATTTGATTCTTGTAATACACTCATTTACCGTTTGTTGACACATGGGTATTTCAGCACAAATCCTACTATAAGTTTTGATCACATAAATATTTTGAGTCTATCTGTCAATAAGATATCTGAAGAAATCAGAAACACAAAAAAAAAAAAAAGGAAAAGAGAAAAATTAATCACATAACTTATTCCCAGTGAATAATTTGGTCCACTCCATCTCTATCTCTGCACAGGCAATACTGCACAGCAGTTGACAGCTCTGGGTTGGTGACAGCCAGGAAATCAGTTCTCTATAGCATTGTCCTCTTCCCATGACTCAAACTTTTACAATTTAATAGTAAGGGATTTTAAATTATTGCTGGACAGTTGATTGAAAGTTGCTGTACCTGTTTTCAAAATGTTGTAAGTAAAAATTGATGTGATTTTGAAAATGGAAAACTATTGTATGAAACTCTTTAGCATCAAGAGAGCTTCCTGGACTATGGCCATAAGCTGCATTTGCTGAAGTCAATTTTGCATTAATCAGTGTGCCTTGAAGATTACGTCCTATGTTTTTTTATTTAGTGGGTCATATATTTTAAAAAGTGCCTTTAAGTGTTTTGATGAAACACATTAAAAATCCACTGTAATGCCTAGGTGGCTGACAGTGTTAATATATAGCAGGTACCTTTGCCTTTGCAGTTTAAATAATCTGGAGGAGATGCTTCATTATTTATTTTTAAATTTTATCACCAGAGATCTATAATATCTGAAAATCAAATTTATGGTACTTGTCTCCAATATCCTCAAAAATATTAATGAATGTATTCCAGTCACTCAACCACAAAATCAAATTTTTAAATGAAGTTTTCCAACTAGAAATTACATAAATGATCTGATGTTCTTTTATACCACCAGCAGAGCATGGAAGTTAACCCTGACTATCTTTCTGTTGCCTATAGATTACACAGAACATTTAGTAAAATGGCAAAAGTCAGGCTATGGTGTATTCTGATTTTCTAAATATTCAAGGATCTGATGCTTCTTCTATATCCTGTCTAAACATTTTGGTCACAGAATGAACTTTTCAAAAAAACCAGAGTTCATCTTAACTTCTTATTTTTTTGTGAAGAAATCTGGCTGTTGTGAAGGTCCTACCAGCAGCAGAAATATTTTGTAGTCTCACCTCCACTCCTGGGTGCAAAGGTGAGTACATGAATAAAACCTTTAGGGCTCAGCCCTTCATTCTAAGTTCAGATAAGTGTGTGCAGGCAGGCACATGTCCTCTTTGATAGACAAATGGCAGTCATGAAAGACAAAGCAGTGTGCACATGTTGCTTTAGGCAGTAAAAAGCTCTTGACACCTCACTTTGGCTGCAACACAACTCTCCTGGGCCCTCACTTTGGAGGGAAGAGCTCCCTGCCTTACCCTGATCAGGAAGAAAGTAAATTTTCTGCTTCAGACTTCAAGCTGCAGAGGCATGGAAAGACCTCCCAAGAGAGCCTTGGAATCTCCAGGGGCATGGCAGGACTGTGTGAACGTGGAAGAGAAGCAAGAGCAGCAGCCATGTTAAGAGAGGGGTACTTCAATCACTCTTTAATAGGAATCCAGACATCTGGGTTTTTTAGGGCTCTCTAAAATAACATTTTTGCAGGGAGAAGACCAACTCAAACCCCTGCAGCAAGAGCTGCCTTGTTCATGTCCTGGAACTGCCTGCCTACTGAGCTGAACTCCTGTGGGGAGGAAGCCTTCTCCTGCAGTGGGGCCTCCATGGCAGGAAGAAAGGATGGCTGTAGCAATTCACACATTCTGGAGGCCAGGATGGAGGGACCCAAGCCGTGAATATGAATATTCACAAAAGTTATACGCAAAGCTAAATGCAAAGGACTGGCTTCAGCTCAGCCTAGGATTTGAGCACATATGTTGTTTCAATGCTAGTCTATCCAAACTAATTTGTCCATCTCTAGTAATTTTGCCCAGTGGGCCCCATCTCACAGCTTTTAGTCTTTATTCAGGCTTTAAGCCCATTGACCTCAGTAAAAGCTGTGCCAGGATAAAGATTGAATGAAGACTGCAGGATTCAGGCTGAATATCTTGATTACCATTTAGATATGATTTCCTACATAAAAATCTCCAAATTTCTTTAAATAAAATCATAGAGAAGTGGGAGGACGATAACAACTTCAGTGACATGATTCAGAATAATCACTTCTCAAATGCAGTCATGAGGTAAAAGATTGGAAATGAACCTTTTGAAAGAAATACAGCCTATGTAACATGCTGGGAGTGATCAATGGGTAAACAAGTTCTGGCAGTGGCGAAGTTATGTGAATACACAGGAATTATTTAGTACTTTCCTCTGACTAGACTCAGGACCACACAAATACAGGCCTGTCACAAATATATATGTAGGGAGTGATGACTCCAGTTCATTCCATTTAGTGGGATTCCATGTGTTTTGCTGGGCTGCTGACCTACTGCAACAGTATTAAAATGCACTGGGGTGCATTTTTTAAATCACAGAGGGAAAATGAGAGGAGCCTTTAAAAGGCTTTGCATGCACAGCCAAGTCCACAGTTGGTGCATCGCTCTGAGGCTGTACCACCAGTAAGGCTGAGTAAAGCCCTGGGACTGGAACAGAAGGGCTCACTGACTGCTGTCCTACAGAAGGTCATTTAGCAAGTTTTACAAGCTGTTCTCTAGCCATGTTTGAGTTACTCTAATTTTGCATTATTGTGCAGTTTCACATCCCTTTCTATGCCCAGCCACTGTTAGAGGCTTTCCTGAGCTTGGTTGCCATTTATTAAAAAACAGAGGGAGTGTGCAGTCGTTCACTTAGGATGGGACAGAAGAAAATATGAGAAGGCTGCAGAGAGGGGCTTTGAAGAAATTGAATGTTAAAGCTGGAGCTCTAGGAAGCTTGAAATCCCTTATTTTGGCTAGCTCTAAAGTTGAAATTTGTGGAGTTTTCTTGGCCTTCGGTCTAGATCTGACCTATCCTCTGAGAGTATGTGGATATTTTTGGCTTTTTAGAATATACTGCACAGATCACAGATCAGAAAAATTACAGCTGGCAAAAGCCTTTCCTCATTTAGCCTGTCTGCCTGTCTGTGAAGGATCATTCCCTAGAGTCTGTTTTTGTGGAATTCATAACACAATCTAGAACCAGTGAAAAAGAGGAAAGTTTGTCCAGAGAAGTCTGCTATGTAAGAGAAGGGTTTGATTTGGATTTTGTTTTTTTGTTGTTTCTGTTTTATTTTGTCTGGAAGGAACGCACTAGAATTTACACAGTTGTCCAGCAACTCTCTGTATACTTTGGTACAGGAGAAGATTTGCATGGCTATTTATTTTTATGATAGCCTGTGCTTCAGAAAGATCTGGAGAATCTGGTAACCACCATCTGAGCTGATTTCTACCTCAGGTGAGAATGAAGAGCTACTGCATGGCACGTGAATAATCACAATAGAGGCTGTAATTTAGTATTTGCATTGCAGTAGCACTTTCCAGTCCTTCAAAATATACAATCACATGTGAGCAGTGTCCAAACCAAAATTATAACTATAACACAGCAATATCTTTCATGTCCCAAGGAGTGGAAAAAAAAAAAAAAAACAAACCAACAGCTAAAACACTTAAAAGAACCTCCAAAATGCCTGCAGATCCTTGCTTCTAGGTCACATGCACTTCAGGGGAGCTCCTACAGTGCGTCCCCAGTAAGGGGAGGTGGTAAAAATCTCTTAGGGAGCCTGGTTGCGCTGCAATTTTTGTCCCTGCTTTTCACACCATGTGGAGTTTGTAGGCTCAGCCCTCTGGATTGTGCCTGGCAAATGGATGGGGGTCACAAAACGGCACACTGCTGATCTGATTGGGACTGGAAAGGTGATTATGTCAAGTCCTTACAGAAATGTATTAAACTTCCCTTTTGCTGGGTTAAAACTGAGAAAAATTACCTCTATATTTCTCTTGTTTCGAATTGCCAGTCCAAGGTTTAACATAATGCTTTACAAATTGCATGAGCCCCATATTGTAGTCGCTTTTTAACAGGTCTGACTCTGCTTCATTGACTGGCTCCTTCTGCCATAACGCTTTCACCCATCAAATTTACCTGTTCTTAGCTGTCTTGAAAGAAACTCCAAATTGTGAGTAGTAGTAAATACTTCTCTCTGTACCACATCTGGTATTGCTTAAGGTTATGCATAGGCTCTTAACAGTCATTTTCCTTTCTGCAGTACAAAATGAATCGTATTGATTATAATTTTTTTCCACTCCCTTTTATCTTTTTTTTTTATCAGAACTTGGAAGTAAAATATTCAAAGAGCACTTTTCTCTACTTTTCTCTTTATTACTGCAGCAAGTTAATTTCTATGAAAAGTTACCTTCAATGAAGGCAAAAGAATAATTTTCATTGTGATTTTGCCAAATGCATGTTTTCCCTTATGAAAATCCTCTAATAATCTCCAAATATTGGATAGAGATCTTACAGTTAGGGCACAGAATATAAATCTAAGCATCCCTCAGAGTCCTGTGGCGTTATGAACCAATCCAGTGTTACTGTTGGGGTTATCACAATGACTTTGGGATGCATGTGGATGGCTTTTAATAAGGTGGACTGAAGGCCCCGAGTCAGGAAATGTTATAGTCTTACAAACAAATGAGTACAGCTGCATGGCTCTGAGAACACATGAAATCTCAATGACGTTAGTGGAATTTACTTAGTTCGTGAAAGAGGAACTGCAAGGGAAATTGACAGGTGACAGAAGTTCCTTCTGTTCTATGACCCTTGATAACTGTTTGGCTCTGGACTTGTTTTTCAGTTTTTTCCTATTTTCTTTTTTCTTTTTAAGATTTAGAATGCAACAGGTTTAAGGATCCAATTAGCTTCAGTTACAGAGATGGCACCCAAATTGTTAAAGAGAAAAGGGTTCGTTTATTAAAGTACTGGGCTTATGTTACTTTACATTTGGAATTTGTTTTTCTTAGTATCCTCTGGCATTGAAGGGGAAGAAGCAACAAATGATAAGGCTCAATCTAATCTGAGACATGTTTTAACAGTATCCAGGTCCCATGAGCGGTATCCCATCTGACTCTGAAATGCAATGTGGTCCAGGGACTTTTGGACCTTTTTTCTCTACTTCAACCCTCTTTTTTAGGTTTTCTGCCTCTGCACACTCCAGCCACATCCCTGGTCCAGATCAAAAATGGAGCTAAAACTGTGGCATGTGCCATGCAGTGCACCTCTCCCTGACACAGCCTGAAGGACTATTTTAAGCTTTGTTAAGGCTTTGAACTGGGTTTTAAGATATTTTCTTCCATCATATTAGCTTTTAAACAATTTTGTAACAGTACGCTCTTTCCACCTGTGGAAGAGCTTTCTTCCAGCCCATTGCCTACACTGTTCTTCAAGCTATTTCCATTTCTATTTCTTAATCTGTTTCTCATTTCTTTCTTTCTTTCTTTCTGAAACAAGCACTTCTCTTGCACCAGATTCACCATCATCTCCTTGCCCTCTTTCCCAGTGTATTTTGTTCTGTGAGCAGGTCCCCAGCTGGGTCTTTGGATTAGGAGGAGAGGGTGACTGACCAGTTTTTCATCTTGTGGGTCATGTTTGAATGTACTTTGTGTAGTTACAGCAGCAAAAGAAACAGTAAAATGCTAGAAAAATTAGAACTGTATCTTCTCAGTTAATTCCTTTGCTTCTGTCTTCCTCAATAACCTTATTAGGGCGTGGGGATATCTGGGAACAGCTTTCCTGGCAAGGACAAATAATACTGTAGTGATGCAGCTGTATTATTCCTTGGCCTCAAGGCTGATGAATTTCCATTTCTTATACCATATCCAAAACTTGCCTAACTTGATCACTTCTTTGCTCTAAAAGAGAGATTTGCAAATAATTCTAACATCATACTTATGGAGAACATCTTCTTTATTCTGTCATGCTTCTCTGAAAAAGAAATATAACCAGTGACTAAGGTCCAAGTATCTTTTGAGAATAGCCTCATGGAACCACAAGTAAAATTATCCAATGGAGATGGTGTGTGCCTTCCTTTGCCCAGTGAAATTTTGTTTTCTGATCACACTTTTCATGAATAGAAGACATTTAAGTGCCACCAGTACTACCCTGTGATTCGTTGTATTTGTGGTGCCACAGGATGATGAATTCAGACATATCTGCTGGGAACTGCTGGGAACTAAGCATTATCAAGAGGATTTCACAGAGGAAAACTAATTATTTAAAGGAGCAGCTGAAATGTATTTCTGTTCTGAATGCCCCCTAGAGCCTGGCTAGTAGGGACATTCAGCCCATAAATATGGACTAAACTCTATTTTCATAATTGATTTGCAGTACATCTTTAAGTGCTAAGGAGGCCAGGTGGTTCAGCAGAGACTGCAGCTTGATTCCTGTACAATAAAGAATCTGTGCGTGCTGCGCTCAGGCAAGTTATACCATGTACAGTTGAGGCTGATAGGAATCCATGTAATAATTCTCACTCCATCATTTTCAAACATTAGTGACTTACAGGTCCTGATTTTAGTTCTGAATTTGCCTTCGTTTTCATTGATTTTGTGGTATATCTCATGCCCACTGCAGTAAATTACTGAGATCATAAATGATGACTCATGAAGCCGAGAGTGAAGTCAATGCCATTGGGGTGAACAAAATTAATGGATGCTGGTGGATGATCTTTGTGCTTTTCTGTATCTGTCGTTTGAACCTTTTCATTGCACATGGGCCTTAGGAAGCCTGGGGATGTAATTACAAAAAATAGCCCTGTGGCTCAGAGTTCTCTTGTACCTCAGCAAATGAGCAAGGGGCTGAGGAAAGGGGACGCATGAAGGATTTCAGTAATTTTTTTAAACTCTATTTCTCTAGGTAACAACGTGATGCTGGTCTAGTAGTTCCAGGATTGTAGTCTTTACAGCAGTAGGCCAGCAGAAATTGAGGTAACATCTAAGACAGTTACAAACTTTCAGCAATATAAGATTGACCCATATTTGGAAGACCTTTCCCCTCTTTCAGGGCAGGCAGGAAGAACCATTACTGTCATATTTATTGACAGTACTGGTGAAGTACTCTTCATGCTGCCCAAAAGCCTGGCATTATCTTTCCTTAGGAGGCTAAGTCACTCACAGTAAGCCATAGTGGATCCTTTGAGAAATACTTTCCATATTGCATAATATACAAGTTGGGAAAAACACTTCACTAACTTCAACAACAGAATGTTTTTTAAGGAGGAAAATGTAGTCCAGCTGAGGGTAAAGGAGTTTGCATGGACTTACAATAATAAAGGGCTCTTTGATAGATTTAAGCCAGTGTTACTGGCCATCCAAAGGCTGCCTGTTACCACAGACACCACAGAACAACATCACTGGTTATATGATGTGCAGCAATAGAGATTGCATTGATTTTCAGCTCAGTGACTGCAGAGTAACCATCAGTGTTTGGATGGCTGTGTACTTCACTGACGCAGATACAAGTCAGCGTTTGCCAGCGTGAATGTGACATGAATCTTTCATAATCCTCGTCACATCAAGAGACCCTACCAGAAACGATGCCCAATTGCCTCCTGTCAATGACAGTGTCCCTGTTCCAGGGGGATACTGGGTTTTTAAGTACTGCAAGGTCAGTCATGAGGCTCTTAGACATGTGTGTACCCAGCAGGGGCACCATATTAAAGTAGTTCCAAGGACGAAACATCTGATGTTTAAACAACCGCACTATTTCTACTAAGCATGAACAATACCTGAAAGAAACAGATTGGGAACTGAAATTACACCATTCCTTGTTGCTTGTGGTATGTTGATGTTGCCACCATTGCAGTGGTCAACAGTGGAGCAGCACTTGAATGGGAAAGTGCTTGGTCACACAGTGACCCCTGTGATCAAATACAATGCCAGTGCATCTCAGGATTTCCAACATTGTAAGCCATATAGAGAAGCATTGTTATAGAAAACTTGCCAAATCTATAGGGCCTTTTAAATTCTCAAATAAAAAGCCTAAGAAATTTATGACTGTGTTGCTAGATGTGGAGGCCAAGTAAACGCACAATGTTGATCTTAGTTGTGTTTAAACTTCTCCTGCCTTCTGGCACGTTGAGCTGTAGTGGAAAGAAATCATTTACTTCTAGCAGCTTCAAGCATTTGGAAACACAGGGGTACCATGGAAGAGCATTAAAAAGATAAATTATGTCATACAAATGGTCCCAGAACTAGTGGTGGGTACATTTCCTCTCAGACACTGCAGATCTATAGCAACATGTGTGGGCACATTAAAAAACAGCCCCTGAACAAAAGGTGGTGCCAGCCCCCTCGTTACTGGCTTTCCACATCAGGCTGTACTCACTTAAAACTCCATTGTAAACAAAAAATAAACACAAAGCTTGAGCTTCCAAACCCTGCAGTTCCTTGCTGAAAACATGATTGTCTTTGTTAGATGATTGGTATTTAAAGAGATTCTTTTTTTATCTGTATATATACATCTCTTTTGAACATGGTTAAGTTTGGGATGGAATACAGACTGTGATCTTCCTCTTCCTGGGCTTTTAATTCCTCTGCAAGTTTCACATTTAGAAAAGAATCTGTTCAGCTTTTCACCCTAGTAGAGATCAGAGCTTACAGTGTGTTCGCAGAGTCCCCAGAGCAGGGCAGCTGAGCAGTGAGGGTGCAATCGCCCTCTCCAAGGCAGGATATGCTGGATGAAATCTCCTGGAGCAGAATAGCAGTCATCCATCTCCTTTGGAAATGTTTGGGTTAAAAGAAGCTTATTTCTCATTCCTTTATGGTGCATTTAATTTTAAATGCAGGTTAAAGATTGTCAAAAAGTCCCAAGTACTACCGTGTGTAAGAGCAACAGTCAGATGATCTGTCATGTGGAAGATTACCTTGACTTAATGCAAGGCAAAATGCAGTTTGCTGAACCCAGGGACAAATTAAGCACTTGTCTGAAAAGCAAATTTAATGAAAAAAATCATGTGTGATGTATACATGTTCTGGTTAAAGTTATTAAAATTAGACAGTAAGATTTCCTGCTAGAAATTTTCCTTCTTGTTTTTACAAGAACTCAACTTTATCCCTTTATTCCCTTACCTTTGCATTTTCTTTTCACTCATGAAGATTTTGAATTATTTGAAGGAGAGAGAACTAATAAAGATTAAGGAGAGCGAGGATGAGAGTGAATGCCTGTATGCATACCTGTACATGCAAGAGGAAGACAGCATGTCATCCATGAGTTACATAGATCAGTAAGACCATATGCTACAAGAGACACCTATTAAGAAAACTGTGGTAGGCAAAAAGAGTATAAAAACCATCAGGGCTTAAATCTGGCCTGGATTTTTAGTTATGTGTGTTTAGTTTAAGCCGTGTTTTAAAATTGTTATCATACTTTGTTTCCAAATGTGAAATCATACTATGTTTCCAAATGTGAAAACATTAACTTCTATGCAATCAGGATATTTTTCCTGTTGCTTTTTTCCCCCTTTCCTTTATTTTCTTTTTTATGCCCTCCCCAAAAAACCCACATAATTTTAGCTTGAAAAGGCATGTTTCTTTTTCCTCATTGCAAATCCTTGGTTTTGTACTAGGCAGATGACCTAAGTAAAAAAATCTATGCAAGAAAAAATGCTCTTTACTCTCTGACCAAAATTTCATGTGATTCTCTCCAGAAAAGATTCACTGTTGAAGTTTTATTTTTTAATGAAATGAGATCTAGTGTTTTTCTTTGTTTTATTACACAATGATTGCATTCTTCAGTAGCATGGACTGTTATTGTTAGTTTATTCCATTTCTGAGGATCACTCTATTAAAATACATGATTATGGTTAGGCAGAATCACAGATACATTTTATTTTATATTGAAATGGAATAATTTTTCTGAAAGTTCCCTGCATGTGTCCTCTGAACAAGAATATGTTGCCTGCAAAAACAGACCAGTGAGGAAAGAAAAGAGATTTGGCAAGGCTGTGTTTATTGTTCAATAAATCACAGTCACTATAAGTGACCTGCTGACTTCAAGTTCTTTAGGTCAAGGAACCCTTTGCTATTCTGCAACTTCACCTCTTTGCTGAGCCTCTTAATCAAAAGTGTAAAGCCAGAAAGAACATCAAACAATCAAGAGCTGGATGATTGGATTGGTTATTTTAAATGACTACAGCTATGGTTGTGACAGATTTGAGGATAGATTGCATCATCTCAGCCTCACTAAGTAGGTTGAATAGGTTGAGTATTTTGTGAAAAACAGCTCCCCTCCTTCCAAAAAAAATTTACATGAAGCCATCACTCAAGGTACTTTGACAATTAATTTACTACACATGTAAAATCTGCAAGGATTACAAAAAATTTCCAGTATAGTGACACCTCTGTTTTTCCATAATGGAAATGATTGATAATTTTTAATGGCTTTACTATACTAACAGATATTTGCTGTGCTGTTTTATCCAGGCTTATATCCTAATTCAACCTGGTAATTTGTATTGGTTCTTGTGATTTTAGCTGGGCATTTAATGACACTTTCAAATTGAGAGGGCTACAAACCAAATTAAGGCACAAAGAAATTAAGATCGATGCAGCTTCCCTTTCTTTTCTGCAATTTCTGAAATGTGTGATTTCCATGATAGTAAAAATCACAATAGAAAACAAGGTAAAACTAAAACAAACATCTAGATCATTAATATGGGGTTGTTTTAGATAACAAGCTAGTAATATAAGGGAAGCTGTGCTGCCCTTTATTGGGATGGAAGCAGATCTGGGAATTCATACATCTGAAAGCAATCTAGAAGTGTACTAGAAGCATACTACCTACTGAAGTATCCAAGGGACTGCCATGGGATTTTGTGGGCAAAGAGCCCTTGTGCTTAGGCTGTTGGCAGAAAGGGAGCTAACCAGCAACCTTATTTAACACAGGAAAATCCTAAACCAGAAAGGTGCCAGCAAAGAAAGGAGATGCAAGAGAAAAGCCACACGTGGCTTAAAATTTTTCCATAATCTACAGTATAACTTGCTAATATGTATCATATACACAATGCACTCCCTTCATTAGGACTTAACTTGGGATGAATCAAGGCCTTATGACCATGCAAGACTGAAAGAGAAAAATTATTTTTGTGGACACAGTAAAAAGTAAAACAACCATTTTAAAATCAACAATGTTACTCAAAAGCTTACACAGAAGAACCAACCATTAGACTCTATGGAGAATCATGATCTGTAGTGTAAAGATGTTCGTAATTTCTTGCTCTTGTAATTAGATCAAGACAGGAAACATCTCTTGAAATATTTTTTTAGATGAAAATGAGCTCTTGAGGAGGAAGAGTCATGCACAATCAGCCCATTTTACAGGGGCATTTTATATTATTTCCCCCTAAAATTTATAGTAGGTATTTCCTTTTCTTTTTTCCCTCCTTTTTTCT
>VWZW01006486.1:65871-94435 GCA_013397115.1 Edolisoma coerulescens | reverse complement strand
TCTTTGTCACATAAGCTATTCCAAAAACTGAGATGGGAATTATGTGGTGGTGTTATCACAGACTGATCAGACACTACTGCACTACTTATTTGTGCAGAACTATGATGCAGTATTACAGCAATATCTTATCCCCTTTCTTGAGGATTTTATGCATAAGTAGAAGCAATTGACTTTCTATGTTTTAAAGAATTTAAAAAAAAAGATAAAATGAACACACAGACATTACAACTATGGCTCAATGTATGCATTTATTGTGCTCTTTTTTGCTTGATAGAAAGTACCTTTCTAATGAAAATTTTAATTTAATACATATATAATATGTAGTATTTNATATGTAGTATTTATATATAATAATATACATATACATATGTTTTATGCCGTGGGAAATACAGAAAACAATTGGCCTGATATAAGGCTAATAAAAAAAAAAACTAAATAGCTTCCAGAAGAATTATTTGATCACTGTAGTCTGTGCTTTAGGCTAAAATGTTCTTGNTAAATTCCAGGTTGAAAACTCTGCATGACTATTATATTTTGACTCATTCTCTTGAGGGTAAGATTGTAAAAAAATGTATTTCTGTGACTTGTTGTGCCAATATAAACAAATACAAGTTCCTTCCCTGGTCATTTGCAAATTATTCTGAGAAACTCTAGAGATGAGAAGAGTGATTGAATGCAGTAATGTCAGAGGGGAAAAGAAAAATAGCAGTAAAATAGAAGCAATATAGATGAAAATTGTAACAGGCAAAATGGGAGGGGGGAGAAGACTAAAGACTGGAAAAGTTTAAATCCATGGAGAAATATTGGTAACATTCTTCTGCTGTGGTTGGTGGAGAAGACAACATTGGGGAGAAAGACAGTGATACAGCTATGGTTATAATGGATGGCCTAGGCTTCACTGATATCCCTTTCCAAGACTGTGGGTGTCTCTAAGGTTATGTTATCTGTAATAAAAATAGTTAAAAAAAACCCCTTAAGTTTTGTTAGCGTTTTCTTCAAAGATGCGACACTCTGAGTGCAAAGATTTTGATTCCTTTTGTGACAGACTGTATGTTCCTCTTCCCTTCCCATGTCCTTAGGCCAGGTGCAAACATATTTGGTTACCTAGGCCTTCTACACCATTAGTTTTCTGGTGTCCTTACTTACATGAATAGGAAACCACCTGCGGCCGTGTTCAGATGTCTGTGGTCCTTGTTTTATGCCTACGTAAGTGATTCAGACGTAGAGTGAAGAAGCTACCTGTGGTTATCCCTTGACTAGCTGGTCAGGGATCGACCTCAGGGTGGCCATCAGAAAATATACTGAGAAGAAAAAGAAAACCCCCACCTGATGCACTGCCTTGTAGCACATTTAATTTTTAGGGACCTAACTTTAGTTGTACAATAGTTGGTGTCTATTTTCACCAGGCACCTGGGCATGTTAAGCACCCTGCATTTTATTGGTTAGTCCAAAAGGCTGTCAGATCCCCTGCAACCATGGAACATGAGGCTGGCCAGGTTTGCTCTCAAAATGTTTTGCTGATTGTCTTTTAGCAAGTATGAAAGGAAGTAAGTCTGAAGACAGGGAAATTGACATGCAGTACACGGAGGTCAGAGTGCAGCTTCAACAACTGTCTGTCATCACAGCGTAGCTTGGGTTTGTGGTGTTAAGAAGTCATTGGACTTGTTTTAACTGGCAGATGCCTTTTGGTGCCAAGGAGGCTACCTAAGTAGTGTGTGCAGTGACTTGGATGCTGCTGGTGTCTTGTCTATTTGTTTGGGAGTAAGTGTCCTCTTTAGTTGGACGAAAAACCAGCAACAAAACATTAAAAACCAAAACATTAAAACGGATGTTTTAATGATGTTATCTTGCTTTGCTGGTCTTCTGCACTTTAGTTTTGGATTCACTCTTCCCCAGGTCTCAGTGAACACATTCAGAGACAAATTAAGGAAGCAGCACACTGCTGGTCCTCAGTGCCACTAAAAAATTTCAGTAAATGAGTTAAAAGAAAAATATTAGCAGACCTGAGTCTCACCCCTTTTAAATCATGCACCCGAAGAGTTGCAAGATGGTGGACCCCAGGACTTTTTATGTCGTAGACTGGGCCATCAGCCAAAAGACTCCTCCACCCGCCACCCCCTTTAGACATTTGTGTCTCATTAGCTTGTGACAGATTATGTGGGTTGAGTGATATAATCTCATATAGCATGACTCAATACAATTCTAGTTGGAAAGAACTTTCCTCAGATGTATAGAAACTTGCCTTGAATGATTGACTATCCCTGCTACTTGCAAATCAGCAGGCAGTCTGCTGGCCGATTTACCTGAGTATTTTCTCAAATACAGTAGTTTTGCACAATTATTCTACCATGGTGGCTCTTGTGCTTGTGTAAAAGTCATATAACATGAAAAATGACAGAAACTATCACACACTCAAGTGATGTTTTTTCAAGTGGAACAAGGAGTGACTTAGCAAACTAATCACTGCTCTTTGACACACACAATGGCAGTGAAATAATGCTGAAAAAGGCAATGAAGGTTCTTTGCAGCGGAGCATGGTTACTGCTTTTAGATTTGGTTTTAGACTGACTTCTGAAGAATGAGTTCAGAGTTCACAGCCACTGGACTTTTGAAATTCTGTCTTAGTCCACTAGATGGTGATCCTTTTAATCAGGATTCAGGTAACCAAACATGACTCAAGCCATCAACCATAGAAGAAAACCACACTCAAGTAGGCAGAACAGAAAAACTTGGTTATGATATGGCATGATTTACATAATAGCCTATGGAAAAGTATTCCAAAACATGGTTGAGAAACTGCTTAAGCACATGACTGTAGCGTGCCCTCAGCAATATGTCAATAGGAGTTGAGAGACTCTGTGACCAAGAAATCTAAACTCAATCTCATTGTCTTCTGGCTGCAAGAGTTTGCAACTTCCAAGCTGCAAACACCTTTTGGAAACTGGTAATGACAACTACAGCAAGGTGTGTTGATTATTTGAGGCTGCCTTCAATGCACAATCATTCAAGCATACTTGATTTTCTGCAGAACACACATGAAATTCCATAAGTCCTATTAACATAAGACAAAGGCTTAGGGTACAGTAATAGAAATGTTTTATTAATCAAATATATTTACATTTCTTCATCTTCTTTTTAAATGTGTGCCTGTTATTTTCATTTAAACACAATGTAATCTTTACATTTGATATCACAAGAATACAGCTACATGCATGACTTAATTGGTCCTTTACAGTAAAAGAGAGGCAATTTTATGAAGTTAAAAAAATGCAAGCAAACTGTTGATCTTTCCAATTACAGTGTCATTATTATTTTTATTACAACACAGGACCCTTTCAGCATACTCTACATCTATAGGGTGGATTTACGGACTTTTTCAGATTGGCTTGATGATGTCAAAACTTCCAAAATATAGGAAGAAAAAAAAAAATTTCATGCAGTCCCAGAATATTTTATTTTCTGGAATCTTATCCACAGAAAGGACTTGCATGGAACAGAATAGCATTCTAATTGTAATTTCTAAAAAAATCAAAGCAAATTAACTACTCTTAAAAGCAATGAGGACTTAATTTTGGACATTTGCCTATTTATTTGTTTGAAATCACACCATTTTTTCAGCTATAAGACAGCATCACATAATGCAATGGCACCATACAAAAAATAAACATGAATTTAAAGGAGAGATGATGTTACCAAAAGTAAAAGATATACACATAATTTCTTGTAAGTTTCTACTATGTAATGTGCTGTAATTTTTATATTATTCCCAATTCAGGTTTTTTTCATGGGAAGAAAATCAAATTGTATTCAAAACAATCATCTTTAGGGGCTATAACTGCAGGTTTATAAAGGACCTAAAGTCTTTCTGAAAGGCATAACTCTATGAACATATAAAATTTAATTCCACACTGAAAAAGAATCAGAACTAGGCACAAATTTTAAATATGATTTCCAACATGTTCAGGGTTGGACAAAAGAATTCAAAACCCAAAAGCTCGTATTTTTTTACCAGACTACAAAACAGAGATGCCAAGTGCTTCAGAAATTCTGAAATGGCAGGCACGTAATCACTACATTTAAAGATAATTGTATTACACTTACTGCTTCAGCTTACTGTGTGCAAACACATATTGTATGCATAATAGACCTAAATGTACAGTTGTTCTGCTGATACATGAACTGAAACTCACTCAGCATTTGGGAAGTGCAGACAGGAACTGGATTCTGTTTAGTCCTAACCTAGAAGGTATTTTAGCCTGCTCATGTTGGTTTTACATTTGCCATACTGTGACAGAATGCCAAATGTGGTACTTGAGAAAATGCCACTATGAAATCATGGGTTTTCACTGTATTGCTTTTGTATGCTGCCAAATCTGTTGTAAAAATACAATGTATCAAATAATACAATAATTGGAATTGTGTTTAGGCATAGGGGACAACATAGTGATTTACACTAGAAAGAATTATTTGGAAGGAAAATAGAATAATTTCTGCAGACATACTACTCTAGTGTATTTTTTTAAAAATCCAGTACAATCTTGAAATAATTGATCTTTACTTCACACCCATTCAGCAGAATATTTAGACACGTGTTTAAATGAAAACATACAAGTAAGCCTACCTGTAGTCAGCAGGGAACTTGCAATATCTGTAAGCACATACTTAGGTACTATTTGCACTACAGGATTCAAATACAGTGGAGTGCTCTTCACTGCCACTAACCTCGTCCCTGAACACGAGGGCGTGGTTAGATAATGCAACGGCACAACTCACTGATCTAGCAGAGCTCACATTTGCTTTTCATGACACTTTCCCACTTACTCTATTTATAAATTTTCTGCTCTCTTGTTCTTTTTTAAACTGTTTGCTTGCAGAAATGATCTATAGATGCTGTTCAAACATTAACTAGAAGTTGGTGCCTCATCAGAGTGCTACTTTACATTAAGCCGCTTAAATAAGGGAAAATGTGAACTACCAGGCATGAGTGTCTGAAAGGTTTAGGATTTTATTTTGGTTTCTTCTGTTTCATTAGCCTTGCTAGGAACAAAACAATGTTCAAATAGTCACCTTTAAATTACAAGTCTTCCTACCCAGCTTCCCATGCTTCTTTGAACCTAAAAATAAACAAACAAACAAACACATTTATATTGTAGCTAAGAGTTTCTCATGGTTTTGAGGATAGAATCAGGCAGGTGACAGAATCGCTCACTCCCCGTATCTCTGCACTGAGAAACAGAGCTGAAAACTCATAGGGATGAAGCTTCTTTGTGAGATAATCTGGTACTTGCTAGAAAAATGATAAAAAAATCTTTTTTGCCCACAATGTTTTTTACATTTTTAATGGCCAAACACAAATACTCCTGAAGTAGTTCCCTGCAAAGCTTTGGGAACTCCAGATTCTGCAGTGTAGTTTCTGCAATGTAATAAATGAACATCACGCGGTATGGATGTCTTAGCTTTTAGACTCCTTTTAAATGCATTTGAATTTTACTGTATGCTCTTCTTTTGCTTGATCTCTTTGCAGAATTCATAAATGGTTTGAACCTGGTATTAAATTTGTAGCTGATTCTGTCTAGCCCTTTACAGAACTGGATACTTTATTCTCTACATATTTAAAATCATCCCCATAAATGTGTTTAAAATATTTAATATAATCAACTGAGCCCTTATGAGCCACTCAGCACTTCAGTTTTGGTGCAAAACTGAATTATTCTGTTTTAATCCCCATAATCTCCACAATTTTATTTTGCAGTTTTACCTTATGATAAAGCATGACCTCAGACTGTTTAGGTTTTGCTTCTTGGTTGTTGTGGTTTTGTTTCTTTTATTTTAATTTCTTTTCTTTTCTTTTCTTTTTAAAATTTTTTTTCTGTTTTTTTTCCTTTTTTTTAAACGTTTTTATCAATCTACAGCTCTAGCATTGAGACTATCAATGTATAAACAAACACCACTGGTCTCTAAAAGTGAAAACATAGTGAAATATTTGATTAGACAAAATAATGAAATCTGAAATACACCATGGATAAAAGCATGAACAAAAGCCAATATGGAAAGTGTTAATTCAAACCAATGTAATGACATCTGAGCTTTTTACATTGATGTTGGGAATATTTTGGCTTTCATTCATTCACCAGGCAAATTTCCATAAAGTGAATACTATGAAGCTTACAAGAAATTTACAAAGTATCTATGTTCAGATTTATCTTTTGTTTTGAAACTCAGCCCGACTGTATTGAGAGCTTCATCTAATACAGGAGCATTTCCAATTTGATCCAAATAACTGAGTAAAAATATCAATGGACTACAGTTTGGATTTCTGATTGGTTTTCCTAGGAATCAACATGGCATTCAATCAGTTACCCAAACCAAAAGTATCTTCTTGGTTTTCTGCTCCTCTTAATATGATTTACACATGGACTGGAATATTTAGTGTTTAAAATACTTTCTACCACCTCTGTCTTTCATAGCTATTAGACTGAATTTGAAAGCTCTATTAGTTTAACACAGTTTTCCTACTTGTTTCTTTATATAATGTATATCTGCAGATATACAACATTCCTTTTTTTTTTTTTACTATTTTTTCTTTTTGGTTTTGTTGTTTTTTTTTTTTCCACAGAATATCTATACCAATGCCAATGCAAACTACTCGCATGAAAAAGTGCACACAGTGGAGGCATGCGACTATGGAAATGGAATGCCCTTCCGTCTGAGGTGGCTGACACTGACCCAGGTATAGCTCTTGGTCACTTCACATCCCACACAGCAATTTCTATCACAGCCATGTCAAGACCAACTTAGCCCAGCCCAGCCAAATGTACAGATTACATCTGGGTCCTTGGAGTCATGCTACAATAAAAGGTGCAACAATAAACAAGTCCATGTGCATTCTCAGTCATAACTATGAGCAGAAGAACCCTTGAGATTCCTCACTTTGGCATTAAATAACAATTATAAAGGCTTTTAGAATTAAAGCAATACATGGAGGGACTTGAAATGTTAACAGCCCCAAGTAACTTGTCAATTGAAATAAGACTCATCCCTAGTCATAAATAAATAATCTCTTTCCTGGTCTCACTTCCATGCCAGGATCAATATCTCTTAACATCTTACTTATTTTATTACTGCTTTTGGTTTTCTGGGACTGATTGAAAGTTGCTCAGAGGAAATCTTTGGTTTTGCTTAAGTGTCCGTGACATTTAATCATGACTTTCCTTGCAGTTTAATTCCAACCAGTCAATCAGTTAATCCACTTCAATTGATTCTGTGCTCTCTGTTATTGGCTTGCACTCATTGGGCATCCTCTGGTGTCGACTCAGCTGGGTGGCTTGTGTGAAGCTCCTCTCACACCTCTCGCACCTGGTGAAGGCAAGAGAGAAAATTGAGACCAGGGAGCTGCTCTGGGGGGGGGTGATGGGCTTTGTCTCATCCTGCCTAATCAGAACAGACACTCAAAAGTGGCTTCAGATTTTACTGGCTCAAGAGGTTTAATTGGTGGCTACTTCCAAGGCCTTGATGCCTATGATGGGACAAGGCCTGTCTGATTCAGAACAGAGGAATCTGTCAATAGACAGGGGGAAGGTGATTTCTCCAGAGAGGCCTGTCCTGCTGTAGCTCTGATCACTGTCAGTTCAAATAGATAAAGAACAAAAAGAGATTTTTAGGAGTGAGCCATCAAAGAAGCAGCTTGTCTGCAGTTTTCTGCTCTGTAACCCCTAAGAGAAATTGATGACAAATAGAATTTCACCTTCTGCTTTTTTAAAATCCACGATTGCCTATTGGAGGACGAGAAAGCACAAAGCAGTAAACATTCAGTCCTAGAACAAGAGAAAACTCTTTGTTTATCTGATCTATGTAGTGGGATTCATTTTAATAAGCACATAGAGATAGTGGTTACTTAATTATCTGCGAACATCCACACTATTTGAGAAATCTGTGCGTTGAGCAAGAATTCATAAAAGCCATCAGTGTTGCTTCACTATCTTTTGTACTGTCTCTCTTTCTACACTATCCTCTCTTAGACAGCTATAATATGCAAGAAAGATACTATGTGAATGAATGAACAAAGCCATTGAGTTTTGGAGAGGCTAGAACAGGGACTATTGTTACCTTGGAATTAATCACTTATCCCTGTTCCTAAAGACAAACTACCGTATTTAATCTCCCAAATGCTGCCATCTTGATTTGCATTCTGAACACTATAGAGGGTTGTTTGATGAGTCAGAAACATGGATGGAGCAGATCCTTCTTGTATGTTGCTTGTTCCGAAAGCCATCTTTGGTTTAAGAGTACCATGTGATGTTTTATCTTCAAATAAGATTATCATAAAAGTATCACTACATGGAATTCTTCACCTTCAAAAGAAAAGTGAGGAAAACAAAGGACTCAGCTAATTAATTTTAATCTTTCTCTCTTCATTGATGTGAATGATGGAAAGCGAAATGTCAGTGATCTGCTTATAAAAAAGAAATTTACACATACACATAATTGTGAGTATTCTTCACATTAGTAATTTTTAGTGATAAAGTTCTGTTTTAGGACTATTTAGCACAGACATTACAGAGTCATTCATCCAGGTTACTGTACCAATCTAAAATGTCAACACTTTTAAGTTGTATTTCCTTGATTGTCTTTCATGGAATATTTTTAGCATCCTATGCCACTGTTAAAAACTGCACTGTGATCTTGACAAATGTAAAATGTCAGCTTTAATGTATCAGACCTATCAGCTCAATGAAAATAACTCAGAAGTATTGATTACTTAATGATTTTTGGGGTATTCATTAACGTCTATGTGCAGATCATCCACTCTCCAGAGCTCCTGAAGTGCTGATGACACATTAGTGTACTGCTGATTGTTTATTAGAAAACTGATTACTTACTGGATTAGTGTGTCAAAATATACTACCTTTCATTGCCTGACAAACTTGCAAATTATTGTATTATTTTTATATACATACATATATATCTATCACATAGGCATTATAATCAATTTTAAGGCTGGGGGGTTAACTTAGTCTGTATGAGATATTACCGTCTACTTGAACTTGATAGTTTTGTTATTTTGATGTCTACAAAGACAAGTACTTTGCTTGATGAGTAATAGGAGGCTCAGATCCTTGCCTAACTAAGCCATAAGTGATACAGTTGCAAAATAACCTATAAAATCAGGTGTGGCAGCACCTGATTTTACAAGTGTGGGCAAATAAATGAAATACAGGGTAACAGGATGCCTAGGCACCATGAGTGCCTTAGTGACTTAGATAAAGGCTATAGAGTGATCAAAAGACAATGTTACCCACTAAAATCATTTGCTGTGGCAGGCCTCCTTACCCTTTCTGGAGCTTGTCTGGGAGGCTAGAACTGGGCACTGCTTTCACTCAGCACCTTGCACTGCTTGTCAAAGTGCAGAGCAAGGTTTACCATACTTATTTAAAATGCAGCTTCCCATCCTTTATCCACAAGATTCTTCTGCTGTGGGAGTGAGTGCTCTACCTTCCCAGTTACAGGCTGGTACACTAACACTAAGCACAGGAAAGAGGGATGCTAAAGAGAGAACAGTAAAAGAATAAATCTCTTACTACAAGCATCTACCCTTTGAATAGGAGGGCTGTGGGTGCCAAGTGTTGCTACTGGTCAAACTGTGATGCCTGCACTTATACAGCCCTTGGGCAAAAGTCAGAATAAAGCCTGTGACAAGGGAGTTAATTCCTCTGTCTTTCTCTTGTACCTGGATAACCTTCAGATAGTACCCAAGGTGCCTGGGATTTTCTAGGCACTTCCAAATGATGTGGCTTTCAGGACCATAGTTTTGGATATATAAGTACCTGGCTCATGGGCAGAGATCTGTATTAAGCTCCTGATTCCTCTTTTCCATGTGGTCCAGAGAAGTTGTTGCTGGATACAAACTGATAGAAAAGGTGAAGGTAATAGTGTCACAGCAGTCAGCATTACTGTCTCACAGTTTGTAGGAATGGGAAGAAGGGCAGGAATATTTTTCTTCTGGATTGTGATGTACTCTCTGCAGTCTCTCCCGCTATCAGCCATTCTTTTCCAGCCTGTCATAGCAGAGTAACCACTCCCATAAGCTCTGTCCATGAGACTGGTGAGCATGTGTGTGTTTTTGTGTGCATATTCCTGTACCCTAACCCATACATGTGTCATGTTGTGGTGGAAAGTTGAACAGTAGTCAAAACCATCAGAAAGGAAAAAGAGTCCATATCGCATGTGACCACCCACCAAGCAACCATGGGGCTGAGCCCAAGCCTGACTGCTAGACATACCAAATTTTGGCTAAGCCTACACTGTAGACACATGTTTTGGAAATAACGATACTTATTAAGTGAGATACAATTTAATTTCCATGTAGGGCCATCTGATGGCATTTGAATGGAATTTAAACAGCCTCAGAAATATATAGGTCCAAAGCAATCCCAAAGTCCTCAAACAATTAGATACCATCAGTGAAAACTGGATCCATGCTATCTTCTTTTACAATGCATGTGTACACTGTAATTGTAAGGAACAATATATTATAGCATTTAATCTCCAAGACTTCACTCTGCCACAAGGTTTCCTGGTATGATTTGCTTGGGTGGAGGTGGTAAGCAGAATTGTTCTTAAGTTCACAAAGTGCACCGTTATTTTGGGATATTTCTACAGTGCTGGGATTTCTGATTTTGTTCAGATAGCCCTCATTGTTACTGGTCTGCTTGTTTGCTCCACAGTTCTTTCAAAACATTGACATTGAGGATTATAGAGAGGATTGGTTTAATTTGCACATTTATGTCAACCTCTGTGAAAGGCTTTGGATGGAGAAAATGCTGAGGGTCTATTTCAGAGAAAAATATATTAATTTGATACACTCAAAATAAACATTTTAAGATTTCATTCAACAAGTACATTTAACACTACATTTTAAACTCCTTTGGAAGGGTAACAAAAATCCAAGAAAAACAACCAACCAAAAAAAACCCCTTTGACAATGCTGAGACATCACTGCAAGTACAACATATATATTCAACCTGAAATGAATGCTCCCCAGTTTTGCATTTCAGTAAGAAACAATGTAAAACATGTGAGCTATTGCAAGCTGAAAGAATCTCTCCTCTTAATTCTTTTGGGTTGACTCCTAAATATTAGATCTTTGCATAACCCTGATTCTGCAGGCAAGTCCCCTTAGCGTATTTTCAATTTTGCTGAAATGGAAGCAGGGAGGGGGTGAGAAAAATTTAGGAGAAGGGAGGTGACAAATAATTTTCCTTTTTCTCCTACATTTTAATTTACTTAAGTGCTTTTTTCCCAGACTAGCAGCCATAGTGGAGACTCCAGTAAGATAAGAATACACAAAAACTTTACAGTGGTGAGGCTGGCTTGATAGCTTGTGATGACATGAAAAGAAATCCCTCCTAACTGGACCTGCAGTCCAGGCAACTCAGCTAAAGCTTTGACTACAGATAACCTCACTTAGCATTGTTATCTTAATGAAAAGCAAATAGAAAAGTCTTCCACCATACATTCAAAGTTACCTAGGACCTACAAAGAAAATGCCTTCTCACAGGAAAAGCTTTTTAACCAATCCCAAACTGCCTCTTACACAACAATTAACTCGAAATATTTTTTAAAATGCTGTCTCTGTATGTTCATCATTTTTAAGACCAAGTTCTGGAAATAATATGCATACAAACATACTTAATGTTTAACATTGTTGATTTAATCAGTGCTCATTGTAATTTGTCTATATACCACTTATGAACATGGCTGCCTTATTGCACTAGAAATCATGAGATTGCATTCACAGCAGAAGCACGTTTAAAATTGAACTTAGTAACACCTTCAAAATTATACCTGTTATTTTTAAAATAACTTAGCTATAATTTAAGTAATTTATCACTATCCACGCATGGCAATTCTTTATAATATTAAAAATACTAGTTGACAGAAGTGTGTACATCACGACAAATACAAACTTCTCTGAGGTACAGAAACACTATATCGATGGACTTTACCATCTTGCTTTTTTTTTTTTTTTGGTAAGTGTAGATTCAAAATTGCTTCATAAACGAACATTTTGAATCTAAATTGTATGATCAAGAGACAGAAATCTTGTTTGTTCTCTTTATGGTTCTTGCTTACTAGAATTTGTTGAGGGATTTTTCCTAAACTTTCTTAGTACTGGATCTTGTGCACCCCTTTTCCAAAGGAGGATCTAAACAGTGACAAGACATCAAGACGAGCTGCAGTTATCTCTTTTTCCTCCAGCAGAGTTAGTAGATTGATTTCTGGATAAGTTTTCTGTCCCCCCTCTCTCAAATGCAAGCAGTCCTGTGTGAAAGACAAATCTGCCCTTTTGAACACCTTGCAGGATCAAGGCTCATGTGTCCTCTTATCTGACTAGCAAGGATGGGAAGATCAGCAGCTCCAGTTTTAGCTCCACATGAAGTTACCAGTCAGCTTACCGCAAATACTTCAACAAGCCTTCCACAGAGAAAATGGTGCTAGTGTTTCTTGTGCTTAAGGAAGAAACTGAACAAACATCTTGCAAGATTGAAATTATGCCATATGTCATAAAGAATCAGTACAAAGCATGCACATTTTTTTTGTTGCTCTGTCCTGCAACTTAAGGAGTAGTCAGGTACATCCTGGAATACTTAAATGCTTCCACGTGAGCAGGGCAAAACAAGAAAACCAAACAAATCCCAGACCACTGGTTGGTTGTAGTACATACATTAAGCTCTTTCACAAATGAAATTGTGCTGTAATCAAGCCCATTTTGGGAAAGGGGAAAAATAATGACTCTAAATGGGGCAAAATAGCAGATCTATTGGAAACATGACAAAACCAGGATGTTAAGGAAAAAAATTAAGTGGAGTCAACAAGGTTACACATAAGTAACACCTTAACATTAAACGAAATCTGTTTTCAATTTTGACCTGGAAACCTCTTCCATTAATTACTAAAATCTATTTACATGTCAACTAGATAAAATCAATCTGATTGCTCACACCATTTTTGGCTCACTTTCTATGGGCTCTGAGTATTCAACAGAGTGGCTCAAGAGAATCCAATATTTAGATGTTCTGAGTTTCCAAGTTTTGCCTCCTACAACACTATCCTAGCCATTCTTTCTGCTGTGCAAGTTCTTCTGTACTGGATATGCAGCATTTTGTTCCTGGCTCTGTCCCCTTGCCCCCAGCAAAGTCATGTATGGAGGCCATGCTTCCTTCCAACCTTATATGGAGGCAAAGTGTGTTCACCAGTATCTCTGTCGGGCTTGTTATGAGGGGTTCTGACAGGCCCCACTGCTGAGCTCTCTTACATTAACCAGACCAAAAGCAGTTTGGCAAAAGTAGGAAAAAAATAAAAACAGAGAAAGGCAAGACAGAGAACAGACAGTACTTGGAGAACTGAGACACAAACCTTCTTCTACACTTACTCCCCTTCCTCCTAGGAACATCCAGGAAGCTTCCAAAAGAAGTGATATCAATACATTAGGTGGGCCTGTTCCAGTTACAACATATATATACTCTGAGCCTGTCAATTCAGCCAAGACAAAGACACAAGTATGGGAAATATTTCTTCTGCCTTGGAGAACACTTCCTGCAAGGTAGGCAGAGGCTTGCACAACAGAAGGTAATATATACCTGGATCAGCTGTACTATGGCTGGAAATGAGCACTGCTGGAAGATTTCTGAGACAGGTATGTGCTTAGCTTTAATACCATTAATTAGACACTTCAGAAATTAAGTCTGTTTAATGTAAAATCATCTTTATCTTGTGACTTATTTTTTTCTTATATCTTGGACAGCGCAACACTATCAATTTATTATTATGATCTTTCAAAACTTGTGCCACAAGCCAGAGTTATATTTTCTATCCAGTGATTCTGAGACTAAAAGAAGGTGCATATTTCTACCCCGTATTTAATGAGAACCAAATTAGCTTTTAAGTGAAGCTCCACCTACCTCAGCATATAGATATCAAAGAATGACATTAATGTTCTTACAACAGGGCCTGTCTCGGTCTTGATCGTATTTTCAGCTATGGTTCTCTGGCAGCAGGTTGCCACTTAATTAAAACCATCACAATATCATTAGAGAACAGAAAATTGCTCAAGGCTTTCAAGAAACCCAAAACCAAACCCCTATAAATTCTGATTTTAACAGCACCACGAATTGTTTTACCTCATAGTCTGACCTTGGCCTTCAAGGGAACCTCTGCCGATTGCTGGTGATGCTAGTGAGCAGCAGCAATGCATTTCCCTCTCTAATCTCAGCTGGCAAAAGCTGCTGGCTTCAAGTACTTACTTGAAGGGCTTTTCCCCAGTGTGTGTCCGGATGTGATTGTTGAGTGTTGTGGCACCAGCAAAGGCACGCCCGCAGTAGCCACACTTGAAAGGCCTGTCGCTGGAGTGGGTAACGACGTGGTTCCTTAGCTCTGAGGGCTGGGAGAAAGACTGGGAGCAGTGACCGCACTGGTAGGGCCTGCAATAGGAGAGAGAAACAGCATGCCATCAGTGCTTTCGGTGGGCATGAGCTGGAAACCGTGCGGGAGGGAGCACCTTATCTTCCCAGTAATTTCCAAAGACAACCGTGGACGCACTTCTCTGGGTCTTTCTTGGGACACACATACCCAAAACTTCATGACCTCTTTAACAAACGTGGAATTCTTGGGCAGGAATTAACTGAGAGTCTATGGGGCCCACAAACCGTAATTCAGCAAACTGGTGAGCCTGCCCTGCACATCATAAGCCTGCCTTAATTCTCTCAAACTCAACACGATACTCCTTAGTCAAAACAAAGATCCACACACATCGTAGTTAAGGGACTCATGAAATCCTCTGTCTGTCGGTGCCAGCTACAGTCTTACCTACAAAAGCATGTCTGATGGTTACGTGTGTATCTTAGCTGTATTCTGTAGCTATTCACAACTAAACTCCTCATATTACTTTGAAGGCTTTTAGAGATCACCTACTTCAATAAGAGACTTGGAAAAAATGACCACCATATTACAATTATCTTTCTATTTTCTTACTTCTGTTGAAAGTTTTTGCATTTTATTAACAGTTTTCTCCCATCTAGATTGAAAACACCTTTTTTGGGGGATCTCAAAATGAAACCGAGAACTCAGCTTTTCAACAACATATTATGTTAAAAGTAAACATAGAAAACAAACACACAAAACTGACCGATACGTTGCAAATGCAGAATCATAACAAGCAGACTGCAAACACAGGAAAAAAAAGGATACAAGACAGTAATGTGAGACTAGTCTGCTGAAATGCTAACTAAAGTAAAATGCCAAGAAACCATTGAAATGTCTGTACATTTCTCGTTGGTAAAAGTGGTTTAGTATCAACAACTTAAGGGAGGTTTTTTGCATTTGTTTTAAGTTAGTGGCAGAGTCCTAAATGCTTATTAGACTTTCTGTTAAGAAAATTAAGATTTTTTTTCTGGAGGGATAATAATGATTTTTACCCTACACAACATTTTAACTCTTGGTGTCTGCATTTCCAGAGCCAATGGCCAACACAACTTAATTGCTCTCTCTGTAATAAATGTATATGTTTAAATGGCTAGAAACCAAAACTAAAAGGAAAGAGACAATGGTGACCAGGCATGTACAATTCAATTAAGTGTAAAATAAAGTGAACTATCTCATTTGTCAAGTGAACTGCTTAATTGTGGCTACTTGCATCACTGAACACAAATACTATTATTTTACAGTGCTTCAGAGCACTGAACCCTGATTGTAGAATTTTTTAGCTTGATTAATAGCTCAGTATTCATCAATAACTCAATAGCTTACAATTTTAATTACTTCCATTTGAAAATCTAACTACTCTCCAACAAGTTTGAAAGTAATATATAAAAGCTGTGGAAAGGTAATTTAGATTGTGTGTCCCTTAAAGATACACAGATATATGTAAAATCATATTTAAAAAACCCCCAAAACAACAAACTGATTATCTGTTTCTCTTACTGGAAGACAAGTAGCAACATGTTCACATTTCTTGGAGTCCAAAGTTAATTTGCACAGAAAATATTTATCAAATTTGGCATGGAATTTCAAGAGCTGGTAAAACAGAGATGATTGGTGAATGCAGACTTACTTGCATGGATGTTCTCAAGTCAAACATTTTTAAGCAAAATAGTGAAATAATATATGCTGTATCCGAGAAACATTGATTTTTTTAATAGTGAAGGAGACCATTAACATCTATTAGCCTCTGGTTATCTATTTTTAACAGCAACCACAAAAAATGATACAATGCTACATAAAACCAATTCATCTTTTATTTTTTTAACAGTCAATGTGATTAATTTAATGCAGTAAAAATTCACACTGTAACTTATCTGTAAACAGTCAAAATTTCAAACCAGATATAAGTGAACATTGTGATGCCAAACAATATTGGTTCACCCCCTACATTGGCTCAAAATAAATGTCTTTTTTACAAAGTACTCAGAATATTTTTCACTGGCTTATTCTCAAGAAAATAAGCCGTGTAAAGATCACCCTATTGTTAGATCACTTTGATTACATTTTTCTGATTCATCCACATCTTGGGAGAAAACCTACTAAAGGATTTACCCTTCTCTTTGCAAAGGATGCATTTATCCAGTTTATACCCAGGTAATTCTGATTAATACTGAAATGTGGAATTTTTTTAAAAGCTTAGATACATGACACACATTAAGCAAAATTCGTTTTAAAAAGAGAACCTAAAAAGGCATCCAAATACTGTAACAGCTTAAAAAAGCTCTAATTTGGACAACTGCAGATTTAAATATACCAACTTCTGACAACTTTGGATACTACTATTTTTCAAAGAGAAAAAAAAATAATTACGTTCAGTAAGTACAAAAGTTATCATTCTGTTCTCTGGTAACCATTTTTACTGTGCGCAGAAATTTTTTCTTGGAATAAAATCAATACGTTATTTTTCAAAAAAAATGAAAGTGGTGCTGAAAGACTGAACATGAGCAATGCTCGGTTCAGTGAGTACATTGACATGGGCAGAGCAGGACTGCCTTTGATATAGCAGTTATGTCTTCTGCCAGCACTTTTGTCTGCACTGGGACAATAAACTAAGATGGTGACCTCGCTGTAACAGAGTTTTGCAGACAGAAGGAACAGGGACAAAGTGACAGAAATGTTGGTCTTCATAGGCTGTACTTTCAAAAACCCACTGCTGGGCTGAATGCACCCCCAGCTCAGAAAAACTCATTTCCTTGGAATAACCAATACCTATATTGTACCTTCTTGAGCTTCACAGTATCCATGTGAATCAAAATCTTACCAGACAGTAATTTTACATTACAGTTAAGAACAGCTAAACTGATTACAGCAATGTGCAGATGAGAACGATCAAAAGCAGTTCTAATGTTTTTTATTAAACATCTAGTTTAGTACTTGGGGCCTTCTAGCTCCACATCTTTCTTTTTGAACTTAAAGAAATCTACTTACCCAGAAGAAAATTTTCCTGTTGGAAAAATTGCACTGCTGTCATTAATCCTATGCACCACTGATAAGATATCTAGGTTTACTGACATGTAGAATCCACCAGCTTTTTGTAGAGACCCTAATCCTACAGTCTCTGACTATATGATGTCCCACTATAGGAACACAGGCCATCTAAACTGAAATTCAGAAAGCAATGCTAATGTGATAGTTTTCAATTTTTGCGGTAATTTATATTTTGAGCTTTTCCAAGTTGTGCAAGTCCCATTTTTCAAAATGAAAACACTAAGGAATAAATTTTGCTTTCTAAGCTAGACAATCTCTTAAATGATTTTGCTCATTGGTGATGTCTTTTCCTGTCTTAAAATTTTCTTACTTTTGCAACTGATACTTTTCTGTGTGAAACTACATCATGTATGGGACCAGTACAAAACTCACGTTCCCCTACAAGGCTTACCGAACCTCACCAAAGCTCATGCTTTGTGCGGGGAATGTCAAACCCTTAACATGTACAAAGCATGTTAAGAGAAAAGAATAGAAAAATCCATATTCTTTCATCTGGAATAGCTACTGACAGACAACTGTGCATTTAGATTGATTCTTTTTAGATTTTCATTTAACAAAACTGACATAGCTTTATTTTTCTTTTACTATTCCTCTGCTAAAACAATATATTTTCCAAATTCTTACTCCTAAGAATATCTAAGCCTTATAAATTTATTTTCTACATCTTAAATTATCAACTCTTTGAATTGTTAGAATCTTGAAAAATCCAATCATTATTTTCCACTGCATTTTTAAATTATTTCCTTTATGAAGTTTTTTAATGAGGCCACTTTGGAAGTGAATTTGCTCTTTTCAAGGGGCATACGGAATCCTAGTGCAATTCTTAGAAGAGAAATTCCTTATGAGTTCCTAAATACTTGTAACTCTATCACCGAAACACTCTCATCCCAGTAAGACAAAATAGCACAGCACAGTAATTCTTTTCCCTTAGAAAGACCTGGAAAAGCACCAGCTGAAAGGAGAGACTGGCATGTGGCTGAAAGTGCTTTTCTTCCTGTTGAGGACTAAGAAGTAGAAAACCAACATGACCATGAAATTATAGAATGGTCTGTGTTGAAAGGGGCCTTAAAGACTTGCTTGTTTCCACCTCCCTGCTACAGGCAGGGACACCGTCCACTCAAGGCCGCATCCTATTTGGCCTTGATCACTCCCAGGATGGGGCACTGACAGCTTCTCTGGGAAAATTTCCAGTCTGTCTCACCACCCTCACAGAAAAGAATTTCTTTCCTACATCCAAACTAAATTTACCCTCTTTCTGTTTAAAGCCGTTGTCTCTTGTTCTGTCACTAAATGTGCTCACAAAAAGTCTCTCTAGCTTTCTTGCGGACCTCTGTGGGAGGCCCATATATGTATTGGAAGGCTCATATATGATCTTCTACAGCAGGCAGTTCTTCATTCTCCCAGTCCTTGCCTTTGGCTTCTGTGGCATGGGTGGTGTGACTGGAATACTTGCCAATGAAGCTATTGACTAGCTCAGCCTTTTCCATGCCCCACCTCACCAGGCCTCCTGCATCCATTTAGAGAGGGCCTACATTTTCCCCAGTCTTCCTTTTATCACCAATGTAATAACAGAAGCTTTTGCTGTCCTAAATGCTCCCGCCCACATTTAATCCTATCAGGGCTTTAGCTTTGCTAAAGAAATCCCTGACTGCTTAGAAAATCTGTCTGTGTATCTCCCAGACTACCTGTCTGTGCTTCCATCCTCTGTGGGCTTCCTTTTTGTCTTTGAATTCATCCAGGAATTCCCTGTTCATCCATGCAGGTCTCCTGGTGGTTTTGCCTGACTTCCTCTTTGCTCCTGAGCTTGAAAGAGGTGATTGATCTCATGGTCTCAAAGAGTGAAACACAGGGCTCCCTTGAACCCAGGATGGATTTGACATCATTATAGGGGGGAAGCCACACCACAGCCTCTGTATGAAACCCCAAAAGCAGGGCAGGTTGAAGTGGGGCCAGCATCAGCTCTCAGGACCAGGCCTTTGTACAATGCACAGCTTTAAGAGCACAGCTACGGTCAGAGGAGTTAGATCACAGTTGTGCTCATAGGAAGGCATTTTTGAGGGATGCCTTCTTCTAGCAAGTTGAATTGTGGCTGGAGAGCAAAGCGATACCTCAGGATATGGCTAGCTCTCACACAGAAACATCCCTGGCAGAGCCGTGGGTGGCTACCTTTGCCTCTGGGCTCCACATCCCCCGCTGCCTTGGTGCTCCCCTTCGGCAGCACAGCTGCTGTCCCGAGCACCTCAGGCACCATGCAGCAGCAGGGATGGCAGAGCTGGACCTGCTGGGAGTTCTGCAATCATCTGTTACAAATGTTTGTGCAGAAACTAGCAAAAGCAGAAAGCCAGCACACTTGGAGCATCTGCAGGCTTCTGAAGCTGTCAGGGAGAGTTGCTGTTCTGTACACCCGTTATTGTTATTAGCTCTGAGCCCTGGGCACTTGCAAACCTTTAGGAAAAGGTCATGCAAGAACCAGCAATAAATTCAGCACGAAGTTTATTTTAACTGAGCAATATTCAATAAACAGAAATAGACAATTCTTGCTCAAAACACATATTTTTTCTAAGTTTGTTTTGGAGAGGTTCAAATCAGTTAGTGGACTTGGGGAGAGCATCAAGGTCAGAGACACAGAACCCATACAGAAAATATAAAACCAAAATGGACTAAGCCATGATCTTAGAGAAAAACATGTATTAAATTGGTAACTCAACTTCCTGTTAAGAAAAACTAAACAAAACAAAACAAAACTTGCTATTTAATATTGAGGTGATACAGCAAAACATTAGTATAATAATATCTTTTGAGTAAACAAGAATTGTGAGGGCCAGATCACACACATAATCTATCATCCATGAGCACATTTATGGAGTGTGCCTTCCCTCAGATTATCAACTTGAATACCTATCAATGAGAATACATATCGCACAGATGTACAGGTTGTACATGAATATATGCCGCACAGAACTCTTGAGAACTGAAGCCTTCTGCCTTCCCTCAACACCAGTCTATCCTGAATCTGGTGATCATAGCAAGGTGGAAGAGTGATGTCGTTAAAAAAGACTGCATCATTATCAGAAAAGTGATTACTGTTAAAAAAAACCAAAACCAACTTCTCTAAAAATTGTTCACTGTAATAAAGAGTTTTGGTTACATCCTTTTTTGAGCCTTCCAAATAGGATTGTTGGGAATTTCTGCAGCACAAGGGAGGAAAAAATAAAGAAAAAGAAATTTAAAAAAAAAAAAACTACCCTGTCAACAAAACAAACAGAAAAACCTCACAAAAATAGATTTTCAACTCTTGCTTCCAGAAATATTTTCTCAAACTGCTTCTGTCTGCTCAAGGCTTGAAAAAAGTCTCAAAGACTCAGAAAGTCACAGAATTCAAGATTTTACAGATTTAAATTTCCACCTCCCACACCCACTTCAACCCCAATTACCATTAATTTCAAAGAGAAGCCCTACAAAATATAACAACCTAAAAAAAAATCAGTGGAAAGGGAGAAGTAAAATATAAGTAAACCAGTAAATAATTAAAAGTTAATTTAAATTAAAATCTAAATCTTAAAATAAAACAAGAAACAGGGCAGATGATTTTAAACATTTCTCCTATTTGGCATTCACAGTATTTTAAAATTATTTTTATTTATTAAGTGATCTGCCCGTTTAATAGGATAATTTATTTCTTACTACTTCGTGGAATTATGTATATTATGGCCTGTTTTATGTCTGCTCTCATTTCGATGTTCTCTTAATCTCAGTTGTTGGTTATCTTTGTTTGGTTTTCTCAAGATTGAGGTAGTCTGCTTTTCTCAAATTTCGGACCATGAATTGGACTCCTGTACAGATTCAAAGGTGTTTTCCCTGCACAGCATAGTTGTTGCAAAACAAACACTAAGCCAGAACAGATAGACTAAAGTCTATTTCCTAGAGATGACAGGCCCTGCTGCTTCAGTCACATCAAAGATGCAGTGACTGGTGTGCTCACAAATTGCTGACAATAAATGAGGAATTGTTTATCAGCTGGAGCGGTGCAGATGTCATTGAGAAAATAAAAACCAGAGACTTGCATCCAGGACTTTGGGCTGGTATTCTTTCACAAATCATACCTTATTTCATGTCTCCTGGAAATTTTGTACAACACTTAAAAAATTTTTCGTCCAGAGAAATGCAGTATGTTTAAGAAACCAAAGGCAACTTTTTCTAGATACTCTATCACTAAATAACTGGTACCTGCTAAAAGACAAAAAGTTGCCTGCGACGTAAGCTCAAAATGTAATGATTTCTAAGCAGGGATATGAGAACCCAGATCCCAGGGCAGTAACTGTTATTTATTGTAATTTCAAACATAGAATGAATTGCAGTGACCTTAAATATAGCAAGATGATTTCCTAATATGCTCTAGGGTATTCTGAGCTGACAATGCTCCACACTTTCCTGTGGAAGCTACTAGTTAGGTAGGCACAGGAGAGATTGAGAGGTAAAACATCATGAATCAGCACCCTACCAATGAGGATGTTCACTTCTAAGAGTGAAGACCTGAAATCCAGTCTGTGTTTCAGACAATGTTTGACACAAGCTGCTTAGGAGAAAATAAATAAAAATAAATAATTGCAAATAAAATTAATCTAAAAAACTGAATCTCTAACCTCCAGGATGAAAGATCTAATGGTAAGACAAATTTATCCTCATTTTCTTTCTCTGACAAAATGAATATTTAGCTGTCACTTAGAGTGAAGTATAGTGCCATTAAGAAACACTCTTCTTGCATTATCTATTATCTGCAACTTGCTTCTTCATAAAGGGAGACAGGTTCAAGTAAAGGATGAAATCTAGGCGTCACACCTGATTGGATCAATCACTGAAAAAGTACGTGGAGGGCCTCACAACGTGCCTTTTCTAGTCTCTAGACTCTTCCAGACTAATGCACCATTTTATGTTTTGCAATATGCTTAGGATGCTTTAATACTGGAAACATGGAAGTCCATGATATTTAGGAGCAGACCTTTCAGGACCAATATTCTGCATTGTGACACTTAAACTACCAGTTGAGTCCTACAGCTTCCTTAGCAAGGCATATGCTTCTGCTGAGGCCAGCATAAAATCCGGAAAATGTTGGAAGGGCTTATTCACATTATTATCAATTCTATAATTTCTATGAAGATTTACTTAGAATCTAGCTAGCCCCTAGCATGCTTGACATTTCTTCTGGAAAAATGGACTTATCTCCATACCATAGTATCTCCATACCCACAGAATCACGCAAGCATATGTGTACATGTCGATAGTACACAAAGTACACGAAGAGACATAGACATGCACACAAACACATGCACAGACTCACGCTGCTATTTTTTGGTAGTGTTTTGTTAACTGTAATTCACAATTAAATGCTGCTTTTAGAACAGCCTTCCAGGGATTCAGCTGTTCTGCTCAAATCTTCACAGATGAAGAAGAGACAAAACACGGGCAGCCTTTTTTATTGAATTAATTTGATTTTGTCTTTTGTCCTCCCAGCTATCAAAATTGTCAAATAAACCAGCTTTGATTCATAAATAATGGTTCCATTATATTTACTGTGCTACCGGTCAGAGTACCTGAAATTTTAATTCACTTGTTCAGCTAAATTTCATCCTCAGTTCACAGCCATAAAATTCTGTATTGACAAACTTTCAAACCAACTTTGACTCTGAGGTATCTAGTCAACATTTTTCTTCTGTGTGGATATTAGTTTATTGAATAAGTGGCATCTGTTTTCCTCCACATCACTGGTGGAGTAGGTATTTCCTTTTGACAGCTTTGTACGATTTATGGGTTTGCATGCTATGAAGAAAAATAGTACTAAGCAAAAAATTCCAATTCATTACCTCTTAGTACTTAATTAAGTTCATACGCATTGCACACTATAGGTGAACCCTGAAATGACTGTGACAGCCACTGAGCAGCAAGTTAGATTATCTTTGGAAGACAGAGAGACTTTTAATTATCTTGACCTCATTTTTTCCATCTATGATATTCATAAATTTTCATTCTATTTTGTTGCCTCCATCAGATGTACCAAACCATTCTAAAAAGAAGATTATATCCTTAGCTATTTCCTTTTATCTGCACATTTAGGCACCAAATGTTTTTACAAATAGTGAAGGCAAGCAATAGTTTTTATCAGCTTGCTTCACGCAGCTGCAGATGAATTATGTCATATGGGCTCCTCATAATAATGGTTTGGTTTTAAAAATGATAACAGCTTGATAAAAGAAGAAAGCAGTGGATCTGGCTATCAGTAGATACAGAAATAAAGAGAGCCTGGGCTTTACCTGTCGGGGTTCTGCGTACACACATGCATCTGTAAGAGGATCCGCTGGGTGAAAGTCTTAAAGCATTGCCCACATTTCCAAAGATGCCAGTCACTGAACTCAGAATTTAGTTGGCTGGTTGAAGTTGGGCTTGCAAGAACTCGTTGGTTTTTGACACTGATCTGGTTAAATCCTGACTCGATGGACCCAGACTTATCCAGGAGAGAAAAATTTCTGCTACACGGAGTCTGTGGAAATACTACGGATCGCTGTGGAGTGGCAGGGGATAGTTTGCTACTTTTATTAAATGGCTGTAGGGTGTCTTGTCTGGACATGGCCTCCATTACAGTCGAAGGGACATTCACTGGGAGAAAACAAGAAAAGTAAATAAGATCCTTTTTATGCCTTTTTAAAACTAATACAGTTTTGGGAGACACCAAAAAAAAATCAACATCCATTTTCTTGACACTACAATGAAACAATTTTATTTTAACAAGGTACAAAAAACAAAATGGGGGAAAAAAAAGGAAAAAAAAAAGAAAAGAAGGGCTTGAATGAGACAATGATCTGAATGGATGGTGCTGATTCTGTGACACTGAAATGAAAATTCATGCAAGAGAGTGTCTGAGACTGAAAGGACCCAGAGAAGCCTGTCTGTGATATACATTTGTTACTCCATGAGATTGCCATCTGAAAGAAAAAGCTGCACCACTTGTGATACCCTGACTCTGCATGTTGCAGTCAGCATGTCTGACTGCTATATTCCAGACAAGCATGAATTTTGAGAGCATGGAGAAAAAAAATCCCTGCTCGGACATTCCTTGAGATACAGCAGGGCTTAAATATCTACTGCAGCAATAGTTCCCTTACGCTACAAAAGGGTGGCCTCTAAGGATATTATACTATTACATCTCACAAATAGTCATGCTGCCAGTGCAGTAAGAAGCCAGGGACTTCACCACACCTCTAAGGCCTGAGCCTGATAGCAGGTAGGTCACCACAAAACACTGCAAAACATAGGCAGAGAGACCTTTGTGCGTCAGTTTCCCACCTACAAAACATGCATTTTTTCAAGTCCCATGAAAATTGTTTCTAGTCATATGATCATCAATTAACTATGGCTTATGAGGCACTTGGATATTTTAGGAACAAATGCAATATGCTTTTCACAAAGAAGTGATTTAGTGCTGTATCTGAATGTTTTGTGATAAGAAAGGCAGGAGGTCAAGCAAGTAGAAGAAATTGAACAGCTGCCTCACACCTTGAGCACCATATAGATCATACAGTGAATGAGACAAGGGTCCTGTGGAAAAATAGTCGGCTGACAAAACTTGCACCACAATGCAAAAATAAACATAATTTAGGCCACCTGGACCAAGTAACTTCTAATGCTTTCTAATTTGGGCACACTCAGACTCATGAGATAATATTTTAATGGAAATTTTTAAATTAAACATGTTATATATATATGTCTATGTACACAAATTTAGTTACTGTCACAAACTGTTTGTATCTACAAATAGGTACATAGCATTTATTAAACTGTTGGTTAGAAACTACAATTCTGTTTTGGTAAACCATGACAATAGATTTCTAAGAGCAAACATGAGAATAAAATTTCAGTTGTAAGCTGGAATCAGCCAACATCATTTAATATACAAAAGAAATAACACAAATTTATATTTGGTAATATCTTAAATCCTGCCAGTTGCTTTATTGTGTTCTAATATCTACAATCCATCGTAATGATTCCAATATTGTATTATTACAAGACGTTTAATTTATATCAGTTGAGGGCCTTCCTAATCTATTCTTTTCTGTAGTATCTGAGAACCTAATTTCTAAATAGAGTTAACATCCATAGAGCTGTCTGTCACAAGTTTCCAGACATAGAATACATCTTCTATGTCTCTTCAGTACCAGGAACAATTTGTATACTATCATTTTGCCCCAATATAGTCAGAACAAGGAGATCACTTTTTTTTTCTTTTCTTTGAATTGTACTCATAAAAGTCCACAGAAGCAATGAGATCAGGGTCATAAAGACCTAAGGAATGTAGGCAGAACTTGTGCTGGTGACAACACCCCTGTGCAGAAGATAAGCAGAAGGTACACTCTGGGAGTTTAAGTGGGACTTAAGTCCTATACCAGTCTGCAGCTGGCTCCGTGGTTAGAGATTAATTTCATCTACTCATGTCAGTGTCTCTCTGGATGAAACTCTGGTTTGTCTCACAGCAAAACAGCAAGTGACAATATTTAGAGATTTTAGCCATAATGCTTTGCTTTTCAAATAAATTTTTTGTAGTTTTCACCTCCTGAAAGAAAAAATAATATTTCTATATTGTACACTGCAGAGCATGACTTTCATCAGCAAATATTTCTGCCAGTAACTAAATGTCTTTTAAATTTTTCTCAAGCCCAATAGATTTGAAAACTCAGGATGGGAAAGGATGTTTACTTTTGGCAGTTTAATCTCTGCTATCTTGCTGTTTAATTGCTGCATGATTCAGTCTTTGAGTTGCTACAAGACACTAGTTTATCCTAGCAGCTCATCCTGTTTAAGTGTCCAAGTACAGGACCAAAACCATACATTTTGTATGTAATTTATTAAGTGTGGGCAGTCACAGGGTTGCTTTAGATCAAAGTCAATGAGTCCATAATTGTTTTCTTTCACCACATAGATACATATAGTTGCCGAAATGGATGCAAGCTCAAACAATTCTCACACACAAGCAGTAAAACTGAAGGGTGTGCCTGGATCACCTATTTCCATCACAGACAAAAGTATCCAGCACTAGGTTGTGTTTGTTTTATAAGTTGCATGCTTAGTTTTGTGAGGATTCCTAGCAAACTAAAAACAAAATATTGAAAACAGGTAAAAGAATGGATGAAAATGGGGATGGTCAGGGTGGAATAGAAGTTTATTGTCACATTTACACTCAGTTGGTATTTTAAAAAGTAGGTTCTTATGTTGAATCACAAGGACCTAACCTCTTAAATCAGCCAGCCAAAGCTTTTCTCAATATGCTCAGAGGTCATAGGACAAAGAATCACCAGCAGAGGCCCTGTGGGCTTGCACTGCATTACTGTTTTGGCAACACGGTGTTTTGTGATAGGTCTGGCAACAATGGGGAGAACCAAACAAACTGGTTTGCAATAGATTAATTAATCACTTACATAGAAAAGTGATTCTAGCGATACCATGATTTTGCACAGTCTAAGTGTATCACCTTACCTCAAATATACTACCACTTTTATGAAATGCCATAGAATCAGAGAATCATAGAATGGTTTTAGTTGGAATGGACCTTAAAAATCCTCTAGTTCCAACTCCCCTGTCACGGGCAGGGGCACCACCAGAACAGGTTGCTCAAAGCTTCATCCAGACTGGCCTTGAACTTCCAGGGACAGAGCACCCTCTAAAATACTCTACGCATATAGCTGATTAGGCACGAAAGAGGAATTATGGCTTACAGAGGTAGAAATGCAAGGAAGAACTTACAATTTTCGTCTTGTGCAATGCACTGGAGAGGGATTCCAAAGAAAGATGTGTAGCTGTCATTGTACCACACCAACAGCTCAGTGCCCCTGGGGATATCTATACAAGCCCTGTAGAATATATTTGACCTAATCAAGAGAAAAAGAAAACATTGCATAATTTAGGAATAGAGCATTCTCCTCTTATATTACATGGTATTACAGTGGAAATTCATAGTTTTGGAAGCATTTCTGCAGATAACTAAATGAATAACCTACTGATTCTTTTAAAACCAAATCTGTCATTAGAAAAGGACTCTGTTCCTGTAGCACAGGCTAACAACATTACAGGCCAAGTTGTATTTAACATATATTAAACACTAAGGTTTTAGAAGGACCGAGATTCCATGAAAATACAGGTATTTTCTTGCAATGTCTGTTTCAGGAGGATTTTAGAATGGTACGTTTTGCTTACACAGTATAAACATCTGAGTGGTGAGCACAGATCAGCAAGTTCAGCCGTTTAAACAGCTTTGCATTTGTCATCTAAGCTAAAGTTAACATATTTTAGGGTAAATAGACAAGAGCTCTTTTATGTGAATAAGTTCATTTAGCAAGACCTTTGAAGTGGTGTGAAGTGACCTTTCATGGCAGTAATATACCATCAAAAGAGAGATCTTGGGTTGTTGAGAAAAACAGACTTTGACTTAGGAGAAATAAAAAATTTGGGTTAATCAGATCATACAGCCATAAAATCTTCCCCTGTATGGAACATGAGGGCAGTGCCAATGGTCCTTTATTATGTATAAATCAGGCTTACCACAAGTGTGATATCACATCATTCCTGTGAGAAGACCGGGTATTTCTAGACCGCTGAAGTGGGAATTGAGGGTGGGAAAATGGAAAAATTCTAGTGCCTTTAGCATAAAAACAAGAGCCTTATCCTGATCTTGCACTGATGTAAATAGCTTCAGAGTGACACTTCTGCAGTTAACAGATTTACATGGCAGCAAAAACTCTGTAAGATTAGAATCAGGCTCAAGATAAAAGACAAATGTTTGTTATCAGTTTGCAGTGGCTTTTCCCTTATGCTTCACATGGAACAGTAAAACACACTCCTGTGAGATGGATAGAAGTTCAATATATACAAGAAGAACAGTCCACTCTTGCTGAAGGATTACATACCAAAATGATACAGTCAAAGTACCAAGAAATGACCATTTTTTACAACAGCCTGTGTAAGGCAGAAAAACATTTACGGACAAAAAAAAAAA
>VWZW01006486.1:17951-65853 GCA_013397115.1 Edolisoma coerulescens | reverse complement strand
AAAAAAAAAAAAAAAAAGTTAGGCCTCAACCAGTTTTCTGAGTGAAGAATTGCTACAAACATTATTCTGAAGTTCAAGATAAAAGTGTTTAGGGTTGGTAGGGCTTAAATTTAGACTTGCTATAAAGAATTGGCTGTAGCAATGCAATTTGTTCCTTGTATAACACTGCAGACATAAGGAGAATCTTCTACCACATTTTTCATGGCAGTGAGATATGCACTTGTCAACATATTTTGTCACCGCAAAGTGGCTCTTGGCAACAGGATCATAAAGATCAATAAAAAAGTGCAGATTCTCAATATTTTACTAGCAGCTGCAAAAATTTCATTTATCTTGTTATTTTCCTCGCTTACTGCCACCCTGTCTCAGGAGGGCACTGCTAGCTAAGCAGAACCGTTTTCTTAGCCTTCTATGAATATCTGACAAAAACTCTCCCCTTTGTGTCTCCCCTTCATCTTCCCTCCTCCTCCTTCTCCTCCTCTTCTTCTCTCTCTCTTTCTTCCCAGAGCTATGCATTTAGTTAATTCTTTCCACTCTTACATAAAAATGAAAATCGGAGCCACGCTATAAATTACCAGCATCTCTTAACTTGAGAAAAATTGAGTCTACTTTGTACTTCACCCTTGTAACATTTCATCTCTCAGTTTGGCTTCCCTTAACATAAACACAGCAGCCCTGCAAATGAATGTGCTAAAACCAAATGACACACTTCGCCGCTGAAAGAGCAGAACTGTTTTTGAGCAATGGGTGGTCTGTGGGGCTTGGAGTGGGCAGGGAAAAAAAAGTGTAAGTGTACACCGTCCCTTACAAGTGTGCAGAGCTTCCAAAACTCGCAGAAATCTCTGCATGCTGAAGTACATCAAAGGGATTTTTCCCTTTTCGGATAATATTTCCTTTGCTGACATGTATTTAGTATTGTGGTTGGATGACTCATAAAGATAGCTTCATGGCGTCCCAACGCAGTTGAAGCAGAACACATGCCAACAAACATTATTGTCAGCCTCAAAATAAAAACAAAACGTTCAGCTAAGGGTCAATCAATCAAGAGCACTTTGAAGAAAATTCCATTTAGATATTACAAATCATAACAGAATGAATTTAAACCAGCTGACTTTCTGTGAGGAGGACATCCATGTACAATAAAAATTAGGCTGGTTTTTCAGTGTCCAACTTTTCTATTTTCTTACACTTGGATGCAGTCACTGGTGATGGATGCCAGTTTTTTAAATTGTGTTTTTGTAGTTCATTTTATAAAGATCTGAAGTAATCGAAAACAGATCAACAGAGAGAACTCTAAGTAAAAACTCCATCATGAAAGGAGAGTTGTAAAATCCACTTAATATTGACAGACGCGTAATGACTTTCTCATGCTCACTTTTCATTTAGGTTTGTCATCTATATATATATATATATATATGTACGCCTTTTTTTCTTATTTTTATACATATACGTGCACACACACATCACCACATTGAGAAATAGTCCACAAGATACCAACAAAAATACTCTTTCATCACAACGATCTTTATTCATTATCCAGTGTGTTTATTTAAAATCCTATGGTATTTTAGCTATAGATAGCAGATATTTAAGTATATAATAAAAGATTTGCAATGTATAAATAGGATTGTTATTTTTTTAACTGCTGCATTATTTAGTCAACTGGCCAGAGAATAAAAAAAGTTGAAAATGCAATTGAAGAATTTTACCATTGTTAAATTGGAACCCTATGGGATAATCAAACTTTATATATTTCATTTCAGCTTGCTTTTGTATGTTTTCTTTTTGATTTTAAAGGTAGTTTAAATAAGTTTAAGATTTTTCCTAAATAAGAGAAACTCTGCTCTCTAAAAATCATTGCTCACTGCGACTGGCAAACCTGGGGCATTCTTTGATGTGCTTCCTACCACGTTTAATAAGGCCAAGCAGTCGCTTCTGATTCTAAGGCAAAAGGTTTGTTTATAGCTGAGATCATGTATTTATGTAATGTGTTGTCTGGGTTTTCTGGATCCATATGCAAGTACAAAGTAAAATGCACCATAATTTCTTTACATTTTTCTTCACATTTTGCCTTTCTCTAGCCAGCAAGACAAGAGGTACAAGCACTAGCAATCTTGGCTAGCAGGTGCACTCAACACAAAAGCCTGAGGTGTACACACACCTCAGGACGGACCCTCAGGGTGCCTCTGGGTGCAAAACTCCTTTCCTGCCACTTTTTCCCCTCCCCTATCACATGCTTCTCTATTAAGGGTGGAGGACTGCTTGTGTTGGCTTGCCTCTGATGAGACTGTTTGAAAAAGTGCAGAGAGCTCTGTGTGGCGTGGTGGTCACGCAAGTGACACTGGGCTGCCCTCACTCCCTGGAGCTTCACCCCGCATGTGTTGCCCCACGTGAGCACATCCCCCAGAGCTCTGATACTGTCTTTGCAGTCAAAGGCAGCAGTACTCCTGGCAGTTACAGTCTGATAAAATATTTTCATTTTGTGTCATTGAGTGAATCAAAAACCACTTTACCTGTACTGAACCACTGTTAAGTTCTGCTCCCCACAGTGCCTCGCACATCGGATGTACCTCATCCAGCTTGACTTACTGGGTTCTCCACCATCGATAAAGTGCTGCAGTGTCCCATCTTGGTCATATATCTGGGGGAGATGTCACAAGGTCAAGTAGTTAGAACAAATCATCAACAATCATTTTCACTGCTTTGCCGGTGTCTCTCTGTGGCTTTTCCAGGACTTTACTGTCATAAATTTTGTCATTTGTATACTGATACCCTTAGAAACATACATGAAAAAGCAAAAAAGTATTTAAGGGGATGCAAGTTTATCATGTTTCTCTTATCAAGCCAATCTTTTCATATTAAAAATATTTGTGGTGTCTCAAAGATGTGGCCATGTTTCCCAAAGAATATTTAACCTATTTTGACAAGCTGGCCTTAAATAATGAACTGCCAGATAAACAAGAAAATCTGGATGTAAAGCGTGCCTTGAAATGGCTCGGACATCTGAGCAAGGGGCAGTAGTAATCCCTAAACAAGTATCCCTTCTTTCACATCTCAGTTGCATCAAGAGCATATACTTCAGCAACCTCACATGATATGTTAGGGAGTTATAGGATTCATAATATCAAAACAAATGAGACTAGAAGGAAAAACGGAGCTGATGATGCCTTTAGGAGCTCCCTTGAGACATATCATTTTTTGAAGTACTAAATGAGAAATCAGTCCTGAGGGAATCATCGTTTTCCTAAACATGACATCACTGCTAAGGACATGAGAGGCAGTTATGGTAATTTTTAAAAAAGGCAGTATTGTGTTTCCATTCGGAAGTGGATGCTCTCTCTGAAGTCAAGAATAAAGTTGCTCTGGAGGCTCTGAAATGGAAAGATAAATGTTTCATGCATACCTGCCCTCCTGCCTGCTTAAAAAATGTTATCTAGGTAGGTCTAATCCTAACAAAAACATGCAATCTCACAAGATTTTTACTTGTTACACCGCTCTTTTGTCAAATTTCACAAATGCATCTGAACAGTTAAGTGCTTAGCTGAAGTAAATCTCATCTTCATGCCTTTTGCCCCTCTATGAACACCATTTTTTTTAATATCTGTACCCCAGAAATGTTACCCCTTTTGAAATTGTATGAGTTTAAATCGATGTCTTCTTGAAAGTATTCATTTTGCTAACTAAAGAGGAAGCACATTTATTACATTGAATTGAACATCTCTAGTATATACAAATTAACAATCTTGAATGTCTATTTCAATATCAAGAGAATAATCTCAGAAATTATGTGACAATATTCAATTCTTCCCATTTTTTAAAAGAGTGTTCACACAAAAATATACACAGGAATCAAGATCTGTTTTTTCCTCCACCAAAGGAGAGTCACACATTCAGGAACCAGCCTTGCTTTTGTTGTTGGCCAAGAGGGACTGTGAGTAATCAGGAGTAACATGTCCATTGCAAGAGGATGAGTGACAGAGAAATCAAGTGTCTATGGCAATCCTTATCATTTGCTCCTGAGTGTCTGTGATAAGCATCAGGTGGAATCTGGCCAAATAACCCTGTGTTGGATAAGCAAGATATTACCCCAACATGCACTGAGTGGAATAAAGTCAGAGAAATCAGGAGTCCTCAGAAGTAAACAAATACTCCAATATCAGGGATGAAGATTATTTTTTGGATATGGCAGTATGTTTATTATCAGTGAGGACCTGTTCTTATGCAAATATCTTCATGTATGTTGAATATGTGAGCAAAATATGCTAAACAATAAAAATCTGTGATGAAATCAGAAAAGTTCTACAGGAAATCAGCCTATTAAAAGGAAGACAAGTAAAAATTAATGACTAACAGTACTTGGCTGGAACCATTTTGGCAATATCTATGCAAACATTCTCAGCATTGTTTATTATCTATCCATTTATGTGCCGCTTATTCACATAACAATATATGGCTTAACATGAGGCAAAACCAATTCCCATAAATAAAGAGCTGATAGCTTCCAAATCCCCAGATGATATGAAACAGGATAGACAAAGAGGCCTGTCATAATCAGTACTGACACTCATATCTTGACACACAGGGTCCTACTCAAAACTTTGTGTAAATAGACAGCCATTAACTGATATGAAAAATTAAAATCTGTCATGAGAATACGGGCCTGGATCTTTCCTGTGCCTTGGTGAATTGGAAGGACTGTGCTACAACAATAAGTACTTTATTCTAACAAGTAGTGATGCATTAAGTCATACTATGCCCTCCTTTCCTAGGAGAAATTACTGACATTGCTGCATAGTCATAATCTATCCAACATCATTCTTAGCCCTGTTCTTACAGGATTGTAAACCCATCTGTAAGGAAACAGAAGCCCTAAGCTTAGAAGGGAAATAACAACATTGTGTTGAATCTGTTTATTTGTCAAATTGCACAATAGAGGTCAAAATCTGGAAAAAACCCACAAAAACTGGATATGAGTATTATTTTTCATGTTACTATCATGCAAGAGCTCTTATTTATTTTAAAGCTACATAAATCAGGAAACCATTGAAGATAACTGCCTGAAGAAATCGTCAAGAGGGAGCAAACCACAACCTGCCATAACAGAAAAAGCAAACATGTGGCACAAGCTGTGAACCCAGGCACTACAGTAAACTATGGATACACATATTCACCCACATTTCTATTACATATGTATGCATCCTTAAACACTCATAGTATGTATTACAGAAAATACTGCAGAAACCTGTGATAAACCGAAGTTACTGGAAGTCTTTGACTACCTCACTAGATCATTACATCCATCTGCACTGGCATAATTTTTAACACATTGCAAGAGCCCCATGGCAAAATAAAATATCATTTCTCCAAGTCCCTGCAGGCACTGCGTTTATTTTTTCTGTGTCTCACATCAGTCACTGATCTAAGTAGTGGAAGCACAATTAGTTATTTCATTTTTCTACTTTGATTACAAAGTAGTGTTGGAAGTGTTACCTAAGCTTCTTACTGGACCTTTTCCTCTTCTGACACAACATACTTGATAACTGTTGGTTTTGCTGACTTTTAAGGGTTTGGGTTTTGCTGCGGTTTTTTTTTTTTTTTCTAATGGAATAAACCAGATTTATGGAAGAGACTGGAATCTGATAAAAGAGGACTGTGCTCACCTCCTTTGATGTGCATTGCAGTCCCCATTAGCAGTTGCCATATAGTTCATTATCTTCTGAGTAGGTCCTTGAGTATTTATGGATATTTTACTGGTATGTTGCAGATCAAGGGACTCAGAACATGACACATATTTTTGCTCTGTGAATTTCATCCTTTGATTTCAGAATACAACAGAAACTACTTTCTTTTCCAAGAAAGTGAGTCCAAAGCATAGTTATCAGAGCACAAGTCTTCTCTTTGGTATTTCCTATTCCCTTCCTTGCAAACACCACTTTATTAAATAATCAAGACATAAATAGAGGTCAGTTTCATCTTGTAATGGCATGCAAACATAAATTAAATATGAAGGACTGGAGGTATTACTTGCTGTATTGGTTGCCGATAATTATTTGGAAGACATAGATACTGTTACTTTAATGCCAGTGATAAGAGCAACACACAAGGGCAACAATAATAACATAACTTCTAAAGCACACTGCATCTCACACAACTGATACTCTAAAATCTGTGAACAGCCATAATTAAGTAAAATAAACAAGGACCATCTGAGATTTAAGCAGTATTAAAAGACAAGGAGGAGTGCTAAAGAGACTTCTGAGAACCTTCAATTACTTCAGTACTGATATAGTCAGTATTGCTCACTTGGATCAATGGGAAAAATCTAATTCCAGTGCTAGAGACTGTTGCTCCAGTTTCTGGTACGGATGCCACAAAATTTTAGATTAAACAAGTTCAAATGTAACAGCACAGCTGCAGAGAAAGCCAAGTTATGAAGCAATTGAAAACAATTCCACGGAAAAAGCAGCAAGAGCAAAAATAGTTTGTTGAAGTCCTTTCCTCTCTATCTGTTGCCTTCCCTTGTTCTCTTTCCATGGTCTGCTAAAGGATTATGTCCTTAGAAATTCTTTCAGCATTTTATTTTTTCATTTAGTCAGATAAGAAAGACATTAACAGATAATTATTTGACCACTCATTTTCATTTCAGGAAGTCAGAGAATAGACTGATTCTGAAAATAGAATTTTTCTTTGCACATACATTTATCTTGTAAAAGTAGCTACTAGAATATTTGTTTTATTTTGCAAGACATCGAAAGAGACGTGAAGAAAACCACAAAATATGCAAGAATTAATTCTTACCATTAGTAGAGACTCTTGCATTTTGCTGTTTGCTGCTATTCTCATTGATATTGTGTGCATAAAATCATAGAATTTTCAAATCACTGACTATGAGTCTTCTCCTCTCAAAAGAAGTTCTACTCTTGATTTCAATGGGAAGAGTCAAGATAGCAAAAGATGTACTCAAAACTACTGGTAACATGATGAAAAAGTTGTAACCAGACTGGCATGTTAGATGGGGTAGCATCCATACCAGTTATATTCTTTCTATAGCAGTGTATGAACCTACAAACCACAGTTACGCTCAAAGTTTCTTCTTTGTTGACTGGGACATCAGAACTGAATAAGCTCTACATAAGGTAAATCTCACTATTGTGAGAACTTGCTTTTGGTGTAAAAACACTACAACATCTTCTACAGCTGTCTATCCTAAACAGAAGTTGAAAAAAATGCCAAAAAGGGTAATGGTTATAAGCCTGGCCATATAGCTGACAGTCTGTAAGAGGTGTGCAATTATAGAGTCATAGAGTCGTTTAGGTTGCAAAAGACCTTTAAAATCATCCAACCCTTAACCTGTCACTGCCAAGACAAGCACTTAATCAAGTCCCTAAGTGCCACAGCTACACTTCTTTTAAATACCTCTGGGGTGATGGCTCTACCACTTCCCTAGACAGCCTATTCCAGCGCTTGACAACCCTCTTGGTGAAGAGCTTTTCCCTAATATCCAAGCTAAACCTCCCCTGGTGCAGTTTGAGGCTGTTTACTCTTTTCCTATCACTTGTTGCTTGGGAGAAAACACTGNGCTGGCTCATGTTCAGCTGCTGTCGACCAGTACCCTCAAATCCTTTTCCCACTCTGCCTCCAACCTGTACCACCATGTAGGGTTGCTGCGACTGAAGTGCAGGACCTGGTACTTGCCCTTGTTTGGCCTCATAGAATTGGCCTCAGCCCATCAATCCAGCCTGTCCAGATCCCTCTGCAGAGCCCTTCCAGCCTCCAGCAGATCAAAACTCCTGCGTAAATTAGTGTAATCTGCAAATTGACAGAGGGTGCACTTGATTCTCTCATCCAGGTCATGGATAAAGATATTGAACAGGGCTGTTCCCCAACACTGACCTGTGGGCAACAGCACTTCTGACCAGCAACCAACCGGGTTTAGCACCACTCACCTCTACTCTCTGGACATGGCCAGCTTCAGTTTTTTACTTGAAGAGTACAAGCCATCAGCATCCAGTTTCTCCAGCAGAATTCTGTGGGAAACGGTGTCAAAGACTTCACTGAAGACCAGGTAGGCAACATCCACAGCCTTTCCCTCGTCCATGAAGTATGTCACACTTTCACAGAAGGAGACCAGGTCTGTCAAGCAGGACCTGCCTTTTGTAAACCTGTGCTGGGTGTGCCTGGTCCTGGTTGTCTGCATGATGGCACTCAAGATGATTTGCTCCATGACGTCCCCTGGCACCAAGATCAGGCTTACAGGCCTGCTGTTCCCTGTATCCTTTTTCCTGCCCCTCTTGTAGCTTCACATCTGCTGGCCTCTCATCACCTGGGACCTCCCTGATGAGCCATGGCCACTTGTAAATTATTGAAAGTGGCTTAGTGAGCTCTTCCACCATCTCCTCAAGACCCTTGTGTCAATCCCATCTGACCCCATAGACTTGTGTATGTCTAAATGGAGTAGCAGGTATCGTACCATTCTTCTCTTGATCACAGGGGCTTCATTCTACTTCCCACACCTGTCTTACAGCTCAGAAGACTGGTTATTCAGAGGAGAACTGGTCTTACTGTTAAAGACTGGGGCAAAGAAGGCATTAAGTTCCTCACCCTTTTCCTCATCTTTTGTCACTGTTTCCTCACGTATCCACCAAAGGGTGGAGATCCTCCTTGGCCCTCCTTAAGTTGCTATGTAATTTATAGAAACCTTTTTTTATTTTCTTTTACAGCAGGTAAGTTCTACTTGGGCTTTGGCCCTTCTAATTTTCTCCCTGCATAACCTCATGACATCCTTGCAGTCTTCTGGAGTTGCCTGCCGCTTTCTTCCAAAGGTCACAAACTCTCTTTTTTTCCCAAACTTCCAGCTGAAGTTCTCTGTTTGACCAGGCTAATCTTCTTTCCCACCAATTCATCTTTTGGGATTTGTGGACAGCCTGCTGCTGTTCCTTTAAGATTTCCTTCTTAAGGCACATCCACCCTTCCTGGATTCCTCACCATTCAAGACTGTCTCCCAAGGGACTCTGTCATCCAGTCCCCAAAACAGGCCAAAGTCTGCCCTCTGAAAGTCCAAGTGGGCAGTTCTGCTGATCCTCCTTCTTACATCTCTGAGATTTGAAAACTCAATCATTTTGTGATCATTGTGCTCAAGACAGCCTCTGACCACCACACAACCCTTAAGTCCTTCTCTGTTCACAAACAACAGGTCCAGCATGGCACATTCCATAGCTGACTCCCTCACCATCTATGTCAGGAAGTCATCTTCCACACACTCCAGGATCATCCTGGATTTTTTCCCATCTGCTGTGTTCCATTTCCAGCAAACATCAGGTAAACTGAAGTCTCCCACAAGAACAAGGGATGACAATCATGAGACCTCCCAGCTGCTTATATGAACTCTAGAGTTTATTATGACAAGTATTTATTTGTTAGAGCTTCTAATCATGTCAAACTGAAAGCAAACTGGATTGTATGCATGACTTACTCATTGTATCATTACTGTATGATAACTTACTCATTTAGGTTGGATTTTGTGTGGTACACTGGTGCTTAGCTGTCTTTGAAATCAACACACTGCCAAAGGACATCATTGTCTAGAAAGCCTGAAATGTTCAGAAGATTCTGCATGAACTGAAGGAGAGAAGATTACTAATAGAATTCCTTGAAAACATTACATTTCAGCACAGTTTAGGCTAAAAATCAAACTACAGCTGGGTTCATATTGATAGCAACAAGTGTTCATAAATGAATGTGTTTAGACTTCAAATGCCTTAATATTAGGAGCTGGGCATCTGCTTTAGGAGAGCCCTTCTAAATGTGTGTCTTCTCCTTGTTACACACTGAATGAGAAGGATGTGTAGGAAGAATCATGCATTTAACTGTCACTTCCTTCTCACTTCTTTCACTAGCTTGATGACCAAGTAAGGATGTTCAGCAAACTTCCTAAGAACTTTTTAGTCTCACCGCATAAAAGAAAAATGAAATATAATGGAACTCAGAGGAAAGCTGAAATGCAAGGAAAAATCTCCAAATACAGTTTAATGAAAAGGAAAAACTGATGTTGATTTATAACAATTGTAATATTATACAATCACATCCTTTGCAAAGACCACATCTCAAACATTGAAATATATTGTAAATTACATGTTCTCTTTTAGATTACCTTTACAGTGAACAGGCAAATTATTCCCAGCCAGAATAAAGAAAAGACTATTCATCACATCCTGGTAAATCCAATTTTGACGCCTAATAAGTATTATTGAATCTGTAAAGATCAACTATACACATAAAACTGTTATGCAACAACAGTAGTATACATGTTGTCAACTATAAGTGGAAATGTTTGGACAGGTTCCCTATTCAATGGCATGATCATTATTTCAGAAAGACATTAGTTAGAAATACTTCTCATACGTTCCATTGTTTCTTGATAAGACTAACTGATTTGCTTTACCAGTTAAAATATGCCTTCAGATTATTTATGGACAGACAGCAGAATCAAAAATATAAATATGTTACAGATAACATTCAAGCTGTTGTCTTAGGATGAAATAAGAATACTTTGGTTCATTATTATGTGGGGAATTAGTTACTACAGTCTTTATATCTACATGAAATAAACCCATGTCAATAGCTAGTTACTTGCTTCAAAGTGCTTCTATTTTTAAAAAATAATTGATGATATCTCCTTGCCATGTAGAAAATGCAACAGTCCATTCAAGGAATGATTTTTCTTTGTTGCCATATTTGTATTACATGCAATTTGTTTATACTTAGAATTATCATGAAGTTTTCCAAAGCATTTTGAACTGCTATAAGCAATTAACAGAGTAGAAATCTGAAATAAATGAACAAGGAGGAAATATCAGGAGGCCTCACTGGTTAAAATCAACCCAAAATTTTTGTCCAACTGGATGCAACCCTTCTGTGAAAATGCACAGAAATATATCCTGACAGCCAATGGTCTTCTTTGACTGCTCACACAATGCAAAGCAATTTTCTATAATTAGCCATATCTGATATGGAGCGTACATCTTGTAATATGTCCTTAATGTTTTTCTCTTTAATCTAGCAGGCTTCATCTAGCAAATTTTATAAAATAGAATGCTTGCCAAATAATATTAAAAACTATTTAGTTTTAATGCTTCTCAAAGGATTATGGCATATGAAACTATAAACATTGGATTGAACTGTCTGTGCTAGGTGAAAGGCTTCATCTCTCACTTAGACCCCAGTCCAGCAAACACTTATGCACATGTTGTAGCCCCATTGATCTCAATGGGACTACTCGTGTGTGAAATCAAGCATCTGTGTAAGCGGTTGGAGGACTGGGACCTTATTCCAGAAAGTGTCATGAAAGCAATGCCCTGCTGATTATGTGGACTTTATAAAATTACTTTTTTTTAAGTCAAGTCTCAGTGGTTTGTTTTGACATTAGCCTGTGGAGGTCCTGCAATAGGAAAGAATTTCATGTAACACAACAGTGTTACTCAACACCAGGGCAATGAGAGGAAGACATAGAGCAGAAAAAACACCACGCATGAAGCTGAAAACTTGCACACATGTAAACAGGTCTGTAAAGGACCAGTGCTCTTGCAGTATCCACCGACATCACAGGGCCTTCCCTGTGTGTGGTTTTGCACTCTCCTGACGCGTCCAGTGATAGGACAAAAAAAGTTGTGATGCTTCAGCTGTGAGTCATTCTGCAATGGAGACATTTTTGTTTAACATTGTTATTTCCACCCTGCTCACTACACTGTGTTCCTGTGCAGCCCTGGTAACAGAAGACCATGTGGAGGCAACAGATCAAAGTGGTTTTCTCCAGTCTTTTCTGTGTGGGACATGGAGCATGAAGAGAAAAAGTGTTGCCAATCTAGGCTCACTATTCAGAGAGACCATGAAAAAAAACAGACTAAAAAGGAAACGATGGCTTAAAAACAGAGAGGCAAATTATCAAAGCTGAAATAACCCAAAAAGACTCTCACACCCGTTGACTGGTAAATGCATATCCCAGTAAATATAACAGGGAAGGAGTTACAAGTAAGGGCCCAATACTGAAAACCCTCATTCAACTGGAAAGAATCAATGAACTTACTCAGAATAAAGCTCCTAAAATTATTTTCTGAGCCAGAGAATCAAGATAGTTACAGTGATTTTTTTCTTTCTCCTGGTGCCTCTGAAAACAGAGCACTGTTTCCTTTGCAAGGTAATGACAGAGCTTTGGCCATTTTCCTGAAGGTTCTCAAAACTCTTAGACATTGAAAAATGAAATTAAAAAGTGTTAGTTTCATATTTTTTCATTCCTTTACACAACCAAACATTCCAGAAGGATTTTGGCAGATTTTATCACTCAGCATCAAGCTAGACAATACAGCTGAATCAAGTGAGCAAGTACACACTTCTGGGGTGACTTATTGATGGCTCTAGACCTCAGAGAATCGCTCAGAAATCACTTTCAAAAGAAACTCGTAAATGGAAATCATTCTGATTTGCCCTGATTCTTAAATATGAGAAGGAACAAGAGTACAGGAAGTCTGTTCCTCAAACTCAAGGCTTACTTTGCTTGTAAGAGGAAGCTTATGGCCCAAGAACAGCACAGCTTTTCATCCCTCACTCCTATAATTTCTGTTAAGAACTTTTTCAAAACACTGCTCCAACCCATGTTTTCATCATGTTGTGCATGAATCATCACTTCTAGAGAGGTAGCAGATCTCAGACGTGCACATCCCAGACTCAGTGCTTAGGGTCATTTTCAGACATACAGAAATATGGCACATAGAACACGTGGCACAATTATCATTCTGTAAATGAGACTTGCTAGATTACGATTTTTGTTTGGTTTCAGTTTGCAGCACTTGGGGCTTCTCATTCTTTTCTTTACGCTTAGGATTTTTAAAAGCTCCAATACCAAGTTCCTTTAAACATTTTAAGAACCAGATAATAAAGGTACTTATCTTTTCAAGCACAGAGCTCCTAGAGACTGTAAGGGATCTGCAGGTAGGGTGTCAAGAGGATGGAGTCACTCTTCTTGGTGGTGCCAAGCAATAAGACAAGAGGCAATGGTCAGAAACTGATGCACAGGAAGTTCTACCCAATCATGAGGAAAAACTTTACCGTGAGAGTGACTGACCATTAGAGCAGACTGCCCCAAGAGGTTGCAGAGTCTCCTTCTCTGGAGGTATTAAAAAGCTGTCTGGACACAATCCTGAGTAGCATGCTCTAGGAAACCCTCCTTGAACAGGGAGGTTGTACTATGTGACTCCAATGGTCCCATCCAACCTTAAATATTCTCTGATTCTGTAGAGACATTCTCAGCCCTGTAGCAGAACTGGCAAAAAATCCTTTAGCAAGTTAGACTTAAAACAGCCACTGAAGTCAAAGGGACTCAAGTTTTTTGGACACTTATGGACCATACATACCTGTCTGCTTATTAGGCAGGTAAAAGATTACATAACTCTAATTTTCCAAGCAACACTACTTGTTTTGCAACAAGGAATTCTTCAATTTTCTTTGCATGTAGTGTAAGTGGCTGTGGTCTCATTCAAGTAGGGCACTTCGGGGAGCTGTGGAACCACAAGGTTGGAAGGAATCTCTAAAGATCACCTCATTAGCTCAGAAGATGGAGATGACTTCTGCCACCTTCATCTTGAAATTTCTGACTCATTGCTCAAGGGCATTCTATGAAAACAAAAAACCTGAAAAAAAAAATCCCAACCCTAATTCAGAAACACAATACATGTGAAAAAACCCTCTGGAAAGAAAGTCTGTCCACAAGTAGCCTCACTTTCAAGAAGTGTCAAGAACATTACTTTGTTCTGCTGTGTAATATATCTGTTGTGATCCACTCATAAGTGTTTGTTCCTGGGCTAGGGCAAAAGTAGTTCTACTCAGGCGTGTAAACTTAAGTTCCCACTAGTGTTTCTGGTGGGCTCGAGTATCCCACAAAAGCCGCAGTGACTGCTCCAGGAGACAGGGAGTTATCCTTTAGTTCTGAGCATTGCTTGTCAGCCCTGCCAGTATGTCTTGGATACTTTCCAGGATTTAAAATGCTACTAAACACCTCCATTCAGACACTCGAATTGCTCTGCAGATGCCTGGGTTTAGCTCCTGCCCTGAAAATGGTTTGTCACATGGCTTACAGCAAGTATTTAAAGTCTGTGTCTTGATCCTGTGGCTGTAGAAAACAGGGATTTTGATAACATTTTTTGTGCACCATTTGTTTATCTTCACTCTGAGTTTGTAAGTAAATATGGATAGGGACTGTGTTTACAGTGTATGTGTAGAACATCTATCACAGCAGAGCACCCATTTACTACCACAATACAGACTCTACAGATAAGTCTTTCAATCCTTTTTTAAACCTCTAATTAAGGCTTACCATGAATGAGGAACTTCAGTAAAAATTACATACCTTAGAAAATACACTTAATTCCTTTGTGAGTTTTAAATAATGAGGCACAGTGATATTTTTAGTTTGGATATTTTGGAATGTCTGGAATGTCAAGTTCCCCAGATGATGATTAAAAGGTCAAGTAATAAAGTATATGATAAACTGTGCCTGAGATTCCTCATAAAACAAATGAGTAATGGCTGTACAAATTCTGTTGCCATGTTTTCATATCAAAAAATTCCTACAGATTTGTTAAATAATGGGATTGTCAGAAAAACAGCACAGGCATGGCTAGTTTGCAGCTTCTTTGGGGCTGAAGTCAGACTAAAGAAGCAAATGAAAGGAGTGCAGTAAGGAGTAGTGTTGATGTTGCTAGTGGACGTCATAGTGGAGAATGTGAAAAGCGTTTTTTTCTTTCCAGAGTGCAGGTCTGGTGTTGGTAAGTATCATGGTAAGTTTCTTTAGAAGTGTGTTTGTTTCTGTGAGGATTATAACATTAGATTAGAACATCGCTTGAGACACAATCACAGGAGCCCTCCAGAGCTGTCAAGCATTTGGCATATCTCACTTATCTCTAAGGGTGGCAGGGGCCATCAATACAAAGTGGACCATCAATCAATATGGGGTCTTCTTCAGACATTGCCTGTCAGCTGATCAGAGGAAGACTTTAGGGAATCAGCTTTCCATTATCAGGATTTGGTCTGTGATCAGAACAAGCCACTAAACCTTTTACTTTTCACTTGGCAAAAACATACACACTGGAAAAAAGTCCTGACAGTTCATTCATTTTGCTCCATCACTGGAGCCAGATGATGTTTGACTGGGGAGACCCACCCTCTTTGATGTTGTACTCTTTTGAGAGTGCCCTGCTGTGAAAAAAATTTTCTCCTTCCAAATTAAAGAGAAATATTTCTGTGTCCAGCTGTTAAATGTGACATTTGCCATTTTTCAGTGCACTGGCTTTGTGCCATCTCACAGGCTGTGTTTCAAGCCTATCTTTTTCCTTTCCCCTTCTCAGCAGCAATATCCACAATGTGTTAGTGTCTCCAACTTCTACATAAGTACCGAAAGGGAAAATACAAGTAATACTGCATTTCTCTGAACTACAGCAGCAATATTTACGTCTCTTCTGATTCTTTTAATTAAAGCCAGCAATCCTTCATGTAATGAAGGATAAAACCCTTAAATATGATCTATGAAAAGCCGACTTCAGTTTCATTTTGATTGCAGTAGGCAAACCATGCCGAAGCAAAGCCTTAGTAGAAAACATTTACTGGTTAAATGAGTGTGGATATTACTAAAACTTGTTTCGTGTCCACATCAAAAAAATGGCATCCATTCAGCAGCCCTAGCACTGTTTAAATTAAGACAAACTTCTCATGAAATCTTGAATAAATATTTAGGTTTATGTAATCAAGAAAATCTGTATCTTCTCATATTTATTAAGTGTAATTTTTAGAGTTATAAAAACCACTGTCACAAATTGTGTATACAGTAAATAAAGGGTGAACTCATCATTACAACATTTTGCCTATCCATTGAGGTGGATGAAACACAACAGGTTCCAACTATTCCTCAGTCCAAGTGCTCCATAATCCTTTTCATTTCCATATTTGCTGATACAAAAAAGGATCAATGTTTGATGGATTTTGGCAAGGTCATTATTACAAACCTATGTTTTGTAATTAATCTCAGACTATGACCAGCAAATCTGAATAACTGCTCATGTACTCATCACATCTTCGTGCTGTGAAAATTCAAACCTGTCTGAGAGTCTCAACAGATGAGAATGGAAACACTTAATCTGGAAAATTACATGAATGATAAGAAAAACAAAGCACTTCCCCTTTAGGTATTTATTAACTTTGTAGATCCATGCCAAGAAAGAGTATATTCAGATAGATTTGATCTAGAAATAAACAGTAAAGATGCTCTTAATCTGGACTACAAGTAACTCATGGACACAGTTTTTTGTATTTTAGAATGATACAGGTTTACAAATAAATATAAACTAGCCTCTCTCCGAGAGGCTAGCAGAGAGCCAAGCTACATTCTGCGGGGCTGCAGGCAGCTCTCAAAAGCTCTCTGGTATCTAACAAAGGCAGTACTGGGACTGGAGGAGTCCAAGCAACACAGAGACGCTGGCTGTGNATCAATCACTGCCACTCCTAAAATTGCAAGCAGCACATATATATGCTCTATAAATGGTACATTTGGATCTCCACATTCTGCTGGTTCCATGACTCTGGTTCCAAAGGGGTGACCTTATTATAAGAATATAATTTATGCTTCTATGGCCCTTTTCTATCCTTATTTCTAAATAGATTAAGAAATAATTTTCTTACTGATAATTCTAACTTTCTCTTATTTAGCTAACCAATGCTATTAAAAATTTTCTTTTCTTGCTTCTAGTCTTCCATCAGCCACGGTTTCATCATGTTCCTTTTTTCTGTCCCTCAATCTATCAGGTGGCAGAAAAACACCCAAGAATACCTCATTAGAGTGAAAATGAAGGACTGATTCCAAAGAATTGTGTTGGTCTTTTTCTCTATTGCTTTCTGCATTATTCTCTTTCACCTTTAAGAGTATATACCTTACCTTTATCTTTCCAGCTTTTCTCAACTCTCCTCTCTGTGCCAAAATTATTTTCTCCAGAAGGGCATTTTTTTTGTCCCAAATAAGTATAAGTGAAAATGTATAGATGGCTTATGTAAGCCAACACAGATGAAGCAGGCCAATTTCAGAAATAATAGAGTAGTTCGAGCAGCAACTCTGCTGGCGTTAAATGACCACTTTTTTACAAAGAAACTCGAGGCAGATGAAATAATTTAAGACCGATAGAACCAGGGATTATAATACATCTTGAGTATTTTAACAATAATGTGATTTATGCAAAGCAAGTTCTTTTTTTTCTCAGACTAAATTAAAAAAAATTGAAATAAACCATTTTGATGATTTTCCCACCATCCTCAGAATTTAATACAAAGGGGGAATTAATAATTTTTTAGCAAGTCTGCATGTAAAATTATTTTTCTGGATCTATTCAAAACCTTACACTGGTTGCAAAGCAAGAACAACAACAAAATGTTTTGGAGCAAGAGTTTTCATTTTACTTTTTCTTTAATTTGGATTTCAAGATTTTATGAACCAAAATATAATGTTTCATTGTAAGCTTACTGTGCCTTAAAAATTAAAGGAATTTTGAACTGAGAAATACATTTACTGTTTGGAAAATGTAAGAACTTCATATTTAGATCGTTTTGAACCATTTTTCCCTAAGTTTTATTCATGAGAAATTTCCATGAAACTGACTTTTTTTTTTCCACACAGTTTTATTTTCTGAGCATTCACTTGGAAACAAAAAATTGTTTCCTTGGGAAACTCCAACAATTTGTAACCAGTTATCTGTTCTACCCCAGTTAAAGACTCACATAAAAACAGTTATGGCACCTAAGGGCTTGCAATCTAAAAGACACAGATAAGGCTAAACGATTTGAGAGACCCAGAAAATGTGATGAAAACATAACCTTTCTCCACTCTCTTCCTGTATCTTTCTCCCTCATGTACAATCACAAAAATTCTCTGCTTAAATATAAAAAAAATAATAAGGAGTGCGACTTCATCGTTTTCTTGAGTTAAGCAGGAATTGCCATCCCTCTCCTCAGACAGAAAAGCTTTGGTTTCCCAGTGGGGTATACAGATCTCTACCAGCTCCCTCCTCTCATGGGGAAAATAAGCCATCAATGTGTCTGCAGGCAGGCTAAAATCTGAGCCCTTTCTCGGCCAGCAGGTATGCCCTGACTGCCAGGACATGGGAAAGCAGGCAGTGTAAGTCAGATGTATATTATTTCATACATTTGAGGGCAAAGGGAAGACATACTAAAGAAAGGGCAAAGAAACTAAACAATGTAGAAAACAGATATTTTTGCAAGTAAATACATTTGCTGATGGTAAGCAAATGACTCCTTGTTCAGCTTCTTTTTAATGCCTCACAGACTGCATACTTACTGTACATGGTTGACTTTCCTAACTGGTTTGACCACTATGTCAGATGTACATATTGTAAGATGAGAGAATATTAAAAATAACTGTGAGCCAACTCTTAGCAGTACACTCAGATTGTTTTCAAAGAATTTGATGAAGCTGTAATAAAAATCAATTTATCCACAGAAAGAAGCACTTCTTGTTCTCAAATGGAAGATTTACGATTTCATGCAAGCATGAATATCCTAGAGCTCACCCTTTTTAATAAGGAGTCTTTTAAAAGACATAAAATATTTGTCCTAATGAAGTAATGGTTTCCTAAGGTTTTGCTTCTTTTCTGCACTGCCTACAGTTTTATGTCTTTGTTGAAATGTGTCACTTCTTAAATTATGATGTTTTCCTAAGTCTACTATATTCTTTTTCTAACCCACACTAAGAAAGCACAATTGTCAGACATTATGTTTTGAGGGCGAACTGACCTCCAACATATTGTGGATAACGTAAATTTAATACTTTATAGTTATTCTGAAAACATTCCTAAACTCAAAATCCTTGGTTGCTTTGTATCTTTAACTCACTCCACCTAATAACAGTAAACTAAAGAGGCCAATTTTTTCTGCAAAAAAACAGAGTAAAAGGTGAGAGGGAAAGATGAAAAAGTACTTTAGCTTTTAGGGAGTCACTGCTATTACAGAGTCACGGCCAACTTTAGATAAGACACTGTACTGAGACAGCCCAAAGAGCTGCTGCAATCCCAGGACTGTCATCTTAGCCTGTTCAAATTTGTCTAAAAGTTCTCCAAGAAACGGGGAGTATAGGATGAGTGAGACAGGAGAGGTTAATGCACTGTGATTCTAGCCTCTCTGCTGACTCATTCTGTCAAAAAATACTGAGGTTCATCCAACAGAATATGATAGTATGTCACTGTGGCAGATTTTGCTTCATTTTCTCAAACTCTTTTCATTCTCCAGTAGAGAGCAGAGAAGGATCTGAGTTACTCCAGGCTTCAAAGAAAAGACATTTATTTTGTCCAGATAAGTAAATTGTCTTGTAATCCCATGTGGCATCTGGATAGGAAATATATTACACTTACTAGAAAATTGAGCAAATCCTTGGAATCAAGGATGAATAAACAAACTGACTGCGAGGAAAAGACACTTACCAGAGTCCTAATAATGAGGTACATTCAGGAGCATTCCATACTTTAAAGGGTAGTTTTGCAGTGAGCACAACTAATGAACCCTGGTTTTAGTACGGATGTGTTTCTTTTGTCCCCAAAGCCTTCACTGCTCTAATAATCTCCACTTTGACACTGGTTCCAGTGTATGACACTGAGATGTAAATACTTTTCAGTTATTATGCAGAGTACTGCTGCTGTCACTGGAAGCTCAGCACACAGATCAAAATGCACGGTGCAGCCTGTCACTGTGGATGCAGGAGGAGCAGGGTCCTGGGACACTGTGCTTTACAGTGTGTAAGTAGAGATAGGTATAGTGGTGACCAAAACTGCTCACAAAAACACCCAGCAGCTTTTGCTCAGTGAGATATAGATTGGGTCACTGAGCTTTGCTGACCCCCAAAGGTTTTTTTCCTTGAAAGCATCCCGAAAGCATCCCAAAAGCATGTGACTTCTTCTAGAAGTCACTTCGTGAAATGTGAAGCAGCAAGAAGGTGAAATCTGGAACCATGCAGGGCAGAAAAGTCATGGTGCATGGTTTGCACACGCCCAACAACCCTCATGTGTTTTACAAATTGTGCTGGCAATAGGTCCAGATTGCAGCTGTTGTTTTCCCAAATCTCTGGAAATTTAAGCTGCCACATATTTGGAATAATACAGTTGCCATGACAATACCAAAAAGAGTGTGCCCTGTATGCATTTCATATTTGACTTCACTATATATACAGGATATCCTGTATTATACACACCGTCTGGCAGTTCTAAAAGACGAAAACTACATTTCCTGTTTTCTTCTTTTTTTTTTTTCTACTTTTTCCACATTTCAGGACATTTACCTTCTTACCTATGACATCAAATTCTGTGAAAATGCAGGAAGGATTACTGTATTCCTACCACTGACTGCTCTGAGTGTTAATTAAATCCATTTCAATCACTACAGGTAAACCATTAGCAGTAACACAGTTCAATTGTAGGTACTTTCCATATTCATCAAATTTAAATGTCACGTTTTGTGACATTTTCTCAACCTAAAATGTGTTTTATCTAAAAATGTTCAAAACCAACAGTCACCATGACAAACCCTCGGATTCTAAGAGAGTTTTTAATATTGTAAATACAATCTGAATCAGGCCCAAAATTGTACTACTATGAGCAGCTCTTAACACAAAATTGCATGGAAGTTCTACAAACAGTGTAAAAAGGCACCATGCTCCACAATGCAGAGCATCTGTGTTTCAGTCTTTTAATTAGAGTGTAAATCCTCTAAAAGTCAGTACAATAATAACCAGCAGGAGCAGATAGCTAGCAGGTTTTTGAATTATAGTGGTGGTGGGAGAAAAAGAGCAGGAAGACCTTACCACACTTACAACAAATGTTTGCAGCACTTTTCACCTGTAATATTACAAAGATATGTATTGCAATTCCCATTTTACACGTGATGTAAACCATGCCATTAACTTTGCAATTCTGCTTAAACAGTCTGTCAACTTTAATGTTACATTTACATATACTGTTCACATAAATGAGAAAAAAATCCAAATCTCATCATACATGTCATTCACATACTGAATAGAGTGAGTTCTGAGATTTGTATTGATTTAATATCCTTGAGAGCAAAAATAAACAGGACTCAAAAGATCCATCATGATGCAATTATCCAAAGTTTTCCTTTTAAAGTGCATCTCTGCTTGGCTCCTGACAAAATAATGTTAACTGTAAATTTGCAAATATCTCAATTATAAAACTGCACAGATCTGAACATAATAGTCAAAGCTCAACTGTTTTATAAATACATTTTAAATATGGCATTAATATAAAAATCTCATATCATACAACCAAAACAAATTAATATAACTTGCTATGGCAATAACCAGGTCATTTTTCAAAAAAAAATAGATAAACTCCATCATGTAATTTTGAACTTCTTCTGACCTTCGAATGGCTACAGTTGGGAACAAATGCTATCCAATAAATACATTGAAAGCCTTTTATTTGCAAAACAGAGGAAACTTAATTTAAGCAGCCTTTGTTTTAGTAGATATGTCAAATGCATTGCGTAGGAAAAGATACCAGTCTTTCATATATATATCAATTATAATCACAGATTAAAAATCTTACTGATTTAAAGCATGTAATCAAAGTGACTGGGACTGGTACAGACAAGTCTGTCCTCTGGGTGTAAATTAGTTACCTAGGTCATGACAGCAGGGGATGTACTTACAGCTACTTACCGAGCTTTACTAAGAGTTTGGTACCCCATGGTAAGCCAATTTTTGCTGGAATTACATCATTGAAAAGACTGAAGTAATTACCCCAGTCAAAATTATTTTGCTTTTATCTGTGCCAGAAGTGCAGAAATATCTTTGGATGCAATGCAATATGTTCTGAGTGAATTTGCAATAGGGGAAACTGATAATAAATATTGGGGCACTACTGGTGACTTCCTTTGTTCAAATGTGGGGTAAAATGAAGCATATTACTCACTTGAGGGTAGGATTCATTTCACACAGCAGTAACCGACTAGGGTTAAGTATATAACCTCACCCTATTGCCCAATGTCCTTGTAGAGACAACAGAGGGAAACAGGCAGCATCAGAGGGCAACACATCATAATCGAGGTTAACTCCCTCAGATCAGGTACTTACTGGTATTGAATGTTACTGGCTGATGCTGCAAGCACAGCCTGCTACAAACTGCCACACCCTAGATGCAGACCCTAGTCTTTTACCAAGACTAGGACTCAAAGAATTCAGTCACTTTTTGTATTGCTTTCATACTGGTTGCTTTCTCATGCGCTTGAAGAGAAGGGCATAAACAATTTTTTTCATCTTAACATTGAAGCGTGACTGTTGTAGTATGTTTTTTACTAGAAAAACAGAAATACCTCCTCTATAGAAATACATTTATAAGTAAATATATAGAATCTATGAAAGCATGCTGTCAATCAATCAAGCGTGTGGAGTTTTAAAATTTTTTCAGTGTTCTTTCCAAAATATACTTCTCCCTTTTTTCTTTTTATTCTTTTTTTTTTTTTTAATTGAGTACACAGCAGCAATAGCAGTTTTTAAGAGGGCTGTGGTTTCTAAGGCTGCTGAAAGCTGCTTCCCTAAAATGACCTTCCCTACCCAGTAAATGATTACAGAAGGGCGAAAGGAAAAAACCCACATTTTTTTGTCATACTGCTCGCAAAACTACTGTGTTGGTGAAGCTTTTCAGACACATGCTCAAAAGTTAAAACAAATAAATAAATAAATAAAAGTGTTCCCCTTCCACTCAATTTTAATTTCAAGACTTGACAACCTGGGACGTCTCAAGTCATTTTATGGAAGCAATGAGATAATATGTGGTGGCAAGAGTATGAGAATGTCTGGAGCGTGACAAGAATGGGATACCACTGCTTAAACTGCAGCAAAATCTTGACATTACAAATGACAGCATAAAACACTAAAGCCTGGTGAGTCTAACCATTTCAGCCTTATCAAATGAAGGAGAAAAAGTCTTTACTTAAGACCAGAGGCTCTAATTCCTCCCCTGGGAGAAGGGCCAAGGGAAGACATAGTTTCCATATGGAAGATGCAGTGGTTCCCAACAGTCCATCACTCCATATCAGAACCAGGTTGAACTGGGAGGGCAGGTGGGATTCTAGTAAAGCAGCTGTGGCTCCCCTTGCTGACCTTTTCTCTCCAATGACACCACACCAGATCACCCAGCAGGCCCTGTGTAAACACAGCCTTGTGCTGAGGTGCACATGACCATCTTCTGAGCTCTCCAAAGGCAGAGGTCTTCGCAGATCTTTTTCTTAGCAGTGCAGAAATCATTGCTGTGATTTCTCAAACCATACTCAACCTTGTACAAAATAAAGTACCAACTCAGCCTTCCAGCAAAGTCTCAGAAGATTTAATCAGAGAGAAAATCATCCTGATGCTTCCATTAGTATAAACGAACAGGAACTGAAACACAGGAGACAGTACAGCATATCTACACAGGCAGTAAAAAAAACGATTGTATGAAACTATGTAACAGTGTCATCTAGTGTCATCTTGCCATAATCTTATTATCCAGACAGTGCAAACAGTTGCAGGAAAGGCCGGTTTTTACCCTGCTGAAGTGAGCTGTGCCCACACTCTCTACTGACTCTTGGCATTCAGCTGTGACAAGACTTCACAAGCAAACCAAGAGCATGCATACACAAATACGACATTTGCAAACAATTGTCTGGTTAGTGCACAGATACCTTTAACTCTGTGTGTGGAAATCCTAGTGGAACGCCAATGCTAGGAATGGTATAGGTCCTGTCTTCTGTCAGGGAAAGCATCTGTCATGATGGTGCTGAAATACAGCCCACAATTTTACCACCTAGTGAGACTCCTTTGAACTCAGTCCTTTGTGTAATCTGCAGGACACTTTGCAAGGTCCTGCAGACCACCAGTGAGCCACGGACAGCAGCCTAGTAGCCTGTGGGGAAAGTAGCCACAGCTATGAGCAAGCAGCTTGGTTGTCTTCTTTTTCCTTTTTAACATCTGACCCTAACACCAAGGACAACCCTGGCAGCGTTCAAGAGCAGGCTGGGTGGGGCTTTGGAGCAACCTTATCTAGTGGGAGGTGTCCCTGGCTGTGGCAGAGGGGTTGGAGCCAGAGGGTCTTTAAGGTCCCTCTGAACCCAAACTATCCTATGATTATGTATCAATGACCAGCGACTAAATCCCTTCCTTATTTCTAAGCACATTCACTGAATGCAAACTAATCTGCCTGTAAGGCTCGTGAGAGCCCTTTAGCATGACACTACAGAGTTGTTTCTTTGGTTCTTCCTTTTTTTCATTCTTCTTGCCTGGAAGTCTGCTTCCCACGTAAGCAACCACATAACAAAGACCATTAATAAAAAAGAAAAAGCTTAACTAATATATTGGATTCCTTCCTTTTTAGAGTTTTGAAGTTCTTCATAAAGTGCAATACTTGCCAAAGAATACAGTTAAAGGCATGAGCATTTTTTTCTATTTCCATTATAATTAATTAGACTGTCAGAAACATTGTCCAAAGACCATTCACTCTGACAAACTCAGAAAATCTGGAAAATGTAATGCAAGTGTGACGCTTGTCTGTAATTCATGCTCCAGTTTACAGGGGTGTTAACTGTAGTGCAACCTTTATTACCTGTTTGTAAACAAAAATAAAATACAGTAAATTGCAGTTTAAGTGAATTGGATTTTTTTGCAGAGATTTTAATTTTTGAATCATATTGACCTCCTTCCTTTGTTTTACACTGTTGTGTAAGACATTGTTGTACTGTTTAGTGCAAAGTACATATACCCCTACTGACCAAAGGGCACTAACATCTGATGACCGCACCTCTGGTTTTGGTGGTATCAGCTCAGCTCTCTCTGAGCAAGCGTCTGCACCCAGCAATCTCACCACTAGTTCTAAATGGTTTGTTGTTGGTAATTCAACAGAAAATAAATTTAAAAACCAAAACATGGGAGGGGGGAAAGACAGAGGAAAATGTTTACAGTAATGTTTTTAGAGCAAGGTTAAGGCAAGTTGAAGGAATAAGGAGGAAAGAAGAAGGTTCCAGATATGTGAAGGAGTCTCTTGGCTTTCATTTTGAAAAAAAGTTATAAGCACTTTGCTTTGCCAGAACAGTCTTAGAAATCTGTACCAAAAAAAGAAGGAAAGGAAAAAACCTAGCAGTATTTCAGCTCAAAAAAGTCCTGAACCTCCTTTCTGTGCTATGAATAAAAGAACAGTCTGCTCTGCTTCCTTTCCCAGACCTGATCCAAGGGGCAGCTTACTGAGGGACCCCAGGGCCTAGGAATAAGCTGCCACCAAAGCTGAACTGACACAGCCTGTTGCCTTGAGGAAGAGGAAAATCAAGATATCACAAGCTGTTCTCAGGTCCTTCTTCTCAAGGGGAGCAGGAGGGCCAACACTACCACTTCTTCAGCACAACGTCTCAGGACAGCTCATGTCCAGCTGTCGCCTCGTGTTTCTCATCCACAACGTTGCTGACCGCTCCTTTCTCACACTTCCTAGATCCATTTCTTCATTCCTCCCCCTCCTCCTCCCTTTATCCACCTATTCTTTCTTTTTCACCTTCACACCATCTTCTTTCTCAGGCTTTTCACCCCAACTCCACTCTATATTCCAAATATATATATATGGATGGATGGATGGATGGATGGATGGATGGATGGATGGATTTCAATATTCCTTTCTAAAGCAGTGAAGTGTTTGGATACCTCAATAATTTGACAACTTGCACACAACAAACCCAAGAAAACACGGTATTTTTTGTTGCCTTGAAACTCATCTTCTTTATCTGCCCTCTTCCATTATTTCCTTTATGGCACCAAAATGACCATGAGCTAGATTTATGCTGGGACATGAATTATATATTTATCAGGCAGGTGACCCCAAGCTGCTGAAAAAAGCAAGCATTAAAAACGTGACATGGAAAGAGATTCTTCTACAGTAAATTGCCTTAGCTCTTAGCCCACTTTATGAGAATAAAATCTAATAACAATGCAATGAAGTTGAGAGAATGCTCTGGAATCCTTCAGCATATGGGTTTGGGGTCTAATTTCACACAGGTAACACCCTCGATATAGCCACACTTGGAATTGCAAGGCATATCTGTGAGAACTACTAGATTAAAATGATTGAATTTCAGACAGTACTTTTTCTTTGTAACTGCAAGGAAAAATCAAACATATATGAATGATGTTCAAAGAATTAAAGCTAAATTTATAAAACTAATTCTGACTTAGAATGTTTATAGCAAAATAGTGCAAGGTTTTGTATGTGCTGCATAGACGCATTAGTTTAAAAAATATATTTAATAAGTGACAAGCCTAAATGAAAAATTTTATGTGATACTGGATACCCACCCAAGTAGTTAAATCAATTCCTTTCTGTTTAATTTTGCTATTTGTTTTTCTATCTGAGCTGCCAATTTTCTAACATATTAGGGAAGAAGTAGGAAAGTCTTTTTGATTGATAACAAGTTCAGATTTTTGTGTCAGATCAGTAGAGATTTTTTTTTTCAAAGTAAGAATTTCATATGTTGCTTTTACATTCTTAGACAATTATTCTACAAAAATTATTTAAATGCTCTTTTTTTAGCTGCTTTGACAAGAACACCAAAACAGTTCACATCACCCTTGACCTGCAGGGTGTACATCATCTTGTCAACATATAAACAAACACATGATGGGCTGTATTTTAATAGATTCTGTAAATATCAAGATCCAATTCATCAAAAGGTTTGCCAAAGTGACAGCTGTGGGGGTTGCAGTATATGGTTGCATGTCCATTCAGCGTTCTTGCAATAGGATCACTGCAAGGAAACTCAGAGCTACTGTTGCTATTTCTTCCACATTATTATTTTTCTGGAGCTCTGGGTTAAGCTGCAGTGTGTATATGCCACTTCATGTATAAGAGAAATATGCACGCTTCCAGGCAGAGCCACAGAGACAGCTTTTATAATAATCCCTCTCCTCTCTCCCCGTCTTTATCAGACAATTCCTCTGATGTGCTGCACTCTGTCATAAAAAGAGGCTGAGAGGAATTTATAAGCACAGAAACTCTTACTTGGGAGAAGGAGCAGAGCTCAGTTTTGATAAGGTTTACACAGACGCAGTAACTTTTCTTGGTTGGCTTCGTAGCTTTATGCATTTCAAAGCTGGAAGAGTCTGTTACATCATCTGCTCCGGACTATACTTCATAGGCCATTAACTTCTGTACAGGAAAAGACACAGAAAAAAGGGAGAGGACCAGTACATGCTTGAGGACTGAGTGAAGTGAGTACCTGATGCCCCTATAATGCCAGGGAATTGTTAAGGGAGTTAATGCCCTGAGGCCCAGAGAAAGCCAGGACAGCCACACCTGAAGCTGTAGAGATCATGATACACCTGCGAGGAAGGTATCAGTCAGCCTAGGGCACAAATGTGCTAGCTGTGAAATGAAAGACTAACACGTCACACCACTGCCCCTGACCCAAGCCCCTGCCACAATTCTCTGGCTCCCAAAAAAACCACAGAGAAAGCAGAATCTACCTGGGCAGCTGAGGGAAGAAATTCTCAGAAAACACCCCACTGAAGATGAGAATCTTATGCAAAGTACTACAAGGAAGATGCAGACAGTCTTGCTTTCCTCGTGTACGGCCTGGGAGGTAAAGTAAAGGTTTTGGAGTTTCACAGGCCATGATAGCAAAGGCTGAGATCGTTGAACGCAAAGATGCACAACTTGACACATCTAATAACATTTTAAAAGTCAAAGGTGCCAGATTCTTTTAGGAAGATATTTTTATGTTTTACTGCTAAGCATATTTACCTTCCTCTTTTGAGATGCATTTTGTCTAACTTCAGCTTCTAGCCATGGTATTTTGTTTATCACGTCTCATCCATTAAATAGAAAATCTCTTCTGCCAGGTTGGATTTTCTTTTACATATGTAAGGGTCTAAACCAAGAAGTCAAATCGTCTCTAACCTCTTCTATAATGAAGGCAATACATCACGCTCCATTAAGAACTAAATTCAAAGACTTTTTTTTTCCAGAAGCTGATCACCTCCACAGCCACGTTGTACTCTTTTACCACAGTACTCTGGTTGTGGTCTCTAGACACAAGGTACCTTTTCAAAGACATTTCAGTCACATTATATGCATATTATGCAATTTATAGCTACCATGACCCTTTGCTGGAGAGTTAAATGCCGTAATGCTCATGGGCAACTCAAACATAAATTCCTATGCTCATGCACAAAGCCAAGTACTCTCTCCTCAGCCCCTGGTGCCTTTCCAACAGACTCTTCCAGGATGAAAAGTTTAAGAGACTGATGTATGAATTTGTCTCTCTTTGAAACTCCTAGAATTTTTGGTTTTGCTTGAATGGAAAGTTACATTGGAGCCTTTTACTAACTAGCAAATACAAGCACCATGAAACATAGAATGAAAATACCTAAAAAAATCCTATAGTCTGAAAGCAGGGCAAAGCTCAGAAGTCCTGATTCTAGAAGCCACTTCATACTTTCTGTAAGATCCTCAACACCTCTAGCTCCCAAAAAAGTTTAAAGGAATAAATGAAATCTCTGAATTTTGCAGTGACATGACATGTGCTTAAACACCCAGGCCTCCATTTGTACTATTTATAGTTGTCATGCACTCAAGAGAAGAGTCTTCTAACCCAATTGGTTGTAGTTAGGCACAGCAACTGATTTTTGGTTTGGTTTGGTTTAAATTTTGGAGTTTACTTGGAGTTTTCAAGACCTTAATATGAAACCATTCTACTTTGACCCATAAGATTTGTGAGCAGTTTGAGCTAATATTAGAACTGACTTGGCCCATGTGTATGTGCAAAACTGCCCTAATACAAAGGCACACGAGACCTCCCCTGGCATTTGCAGTTGTGTCATTTTCTCTTGATTGACTTAATCCCACTGAGTAGCCCAGTCAGTGTTACTGGTAGGATAAATCACCTGCACCTATAAGTGGAAGACTAAATGATCTTTCAGTTTTCAGAAAGTCTAGCAAGGTGTTGGTCAAATAGTCACAAAGTTTTTTCCCAACAGGCACAGAGCAGAGTCATGTCAGAAGGCACGGAGATCCAGCTAACTCTGATCATAGTTTACTACACTGTCTGGGCAATAACACGTAAGACAATTACCCTTGCTAGGACTTGCTCCCCTGGGCATGGCACTGTGCTAGCAGACACACTCCCACATGGCTTACAGTCCACAGCAAGCTTCTGTCTGGTCAGTTTAGACCAGAGACAGAGCAAGCTGGCCCCCAGGTGTGCCTGCCCATGGTCAACCCTTGGTGTGGTACCGTATTTCCTAGTAGAGTGCTGAGGAGACTAAAAGATCTTTAAGAAAAGCCTTGCACACTCAACTATATTAATGAAGATATCTTTTATAGTACTCACAAGTTTTGAAACCTTGACCTAGATGAAATATTTAAATGCATCAGCAAGGGGGTGGGAGAAATCCAGAGCAGAACATGTGGGTGAAAATCACTGATTCTGAGTGCTATCATTTTTTAGTGTTTTGCCTGTGACTTCCTGTTGGGATATCCATGAGTTATCACCAGACAGCACCAGCACAAAAACTGAGTAATAGATCAGCTCATGAGACAAGTCTAGCCTGGTTCATGAGAGAGTGCTAAAATTACCTGTAATCTTTGAGAACAAAGAGAAGGAATAGCAGTAATCTTCTACAAGACTCATAGTCTGAGAACGCCCTGGCTCTTTCTCCAAACTCATTGGAGTTACAAAGGACTTCCTTGCTGTCCTATTCTCCATCTTCTTCAAACACATTATTTCAGCAGCCTTCATCTGCCTGTTGTCCCAGTTATTCCTGTGATCTAAAGGTCTGCTTTTTCAGCCTATATAGATACTTGCATTTGCTGAGAGAAAGATACCTAACTCTCTGAATTTTATGTCGAGACTTTCAAAGGGTGTGAAGGAGGGAGAAATTCAGTCAGACTTTCAGTCTGTGGCAATCTGATCCTGGCATGCTGAACTACAACATCTTTCTTATACAAAAATTTCTCAACATTAATTCTGTTAGATATTTACCAGATAACTTAATATCAGGTTGCAATGAATGGCTGTAGCATTTTGATAAAGCAATGAATTAACTGCAGAAATACTAATGTACATTCAGACCAGCTTTGGTTTTGAAAGAGAAAACTTTTTTCCACATTTAATGTCAGATGACAGCTAGAATGGATGCTCTCAACAGCAAGCTTATTGTTAATTCTTCAGATAAATCAAATCACCTTCCCTACAGAATGAAAATGCCAAAATGTTTGTTCCCTTTGTAGGAAGCCCTAAGATAAAAGCCTATCCTTTTGAACAAAAATAACAAGAATAATTTTTAATGCCAGATTTTTACAGTAACAAATAATAAAATAAATAAGAATTTTTAAAAAATTTAAATAAAAATTATAAATCAATGAAACAAAAGTAAAAAGAGATAAAAATTAATAAAACAGATACAATGGTGATCCATACCTTCACTAAGTTGGTTATAATCATAAATTATTGCCAAGACAATGAATTGCCTTGTCTTAACTATCACTGTAGCCAGCTGTTTTCTCTGCAGATGCAGCAGCAATGTTAAATTCTTGATGTCTTTCATCTCTTAAAGCAGACAAAAGAAAGCCAAACATGGCAGAGAAAGGAGCATTTCTCCTAACCTGCCTACCAACCCGTGGCTGGGAGCACTACAGGAGCAGTGTTCTGCTCAGCTTCAGAGGGGGCAGGAGGCACTGCACAAACTTCTTCAGTGGCTATCCTTGTTATTTCAAATTGTGATTGATAGCATCCTGAGAGGTATTGCTAACTATTTCTGATCATAAATACAGCCACTGTGACATGCAGGCCATAGAGTGTAAATGATTAGTGTAAAGTATAATATGTGGACCTCTGAGATTTCAGAAGAGATAAGTAGTAATGTGGAAGAAGTATAAATTAAGAATGAAGGATTAAGGAGATTAGGAGGCTATCAAGGCCCTTAAAGTGATCCAAAATGCCAGTTACTATATCTTTGAAGGAGAGACCATCTGATTTGGCTTGGCAGCAAACTATAAAATTGCACATAAATTAGCCTTTCAAAAGTAAAAGAAAAATCAGTTTCAGACAATGAGGTAAAACTTCTGCAACACTATTGCCTCTGGGTCATGTCACTTTTGTGTAATTTGGGCATGAAAATTAACATCTTATTGAATAAACAAAAACTCACAAAGGTTAAGAAAAGAGACAGACAAATATGGTCTTCGGAGGAAAGGGAGGCTACAGACCTCAGCCTGACCTTCAGCCATCTTTTGTTGGGAATGGCAGACCCCAAGGTCAAACAGCTACTCAGCCGGAGTTACAGTCTGAGCCCACCCAGGCTCAGATACACAGCCTTCTCTAATGCAGCCTCTGACACATGGTGGGCTACAGGCACCCCTGAGCCCAGGCTGTGTGGTTTCTGCTGAAGAGTCCCCACTGCTCAAAATTCACCAAACCGCTAGACAGGGGAACATATTCGTACCATCCATGAGAAACCACGAAAAAGGTTAATATTCCTAAAACGCAACCTCTTATTCCAACTTGAATGAGATCCTGGTCTGATCAGAATAGAGAATGACATTCAGATGAGACAACACTGATGAAGAGTTTTGATCATCAATATGGTACCCATTTTTTTCCTAGACATTTTCATGATTAATGTATGGTCTAAGGAAATGCCAATGTTCGTCTTCATTTTGCTTATCTTTGTGATAAAATTTCATCAGAAACTGAGCTTTCTAAACTCATTACCTGACTTTTAAACATGCTGAAAGATGTACAGCAAATTAAACTCTACAATGGTGGTCTATGAACAACAGAAGAGATTCAGTTGGGTGAAAAGCTTCAGTCCCCACATGGAAGCAAGACCTCAGAAAGAAAAATGCCAGAATTAGGGCATGGTATTTAACAATACACAGGTTTGGGTCCACAGAAAAGAGAACACTGCTGAAAACACAGCTGAGGTCCCACCTTGGTACACTTTGACAACTGCCCCAAAGGGTTACAACAGTTTCAAGTGAAATTTCTAAGTTTATATAACTTTTTGTCCATTTCTGTTAGAACTGGTCAAAACTAGTCTGCAATTTACAATTTGGATGAAAACCACACCTTTTTTTAAATCAACTTTTTATTTTTCAGGAACCTACTAGTTTTGTGTTAGTATTGTGATGATATTTTTGTATCAGTTAGAAAGAAACATATTTATGTTCATTAAATGTCAGTGTTTCTTCCTGAACTTTCCAAATACACTCCATCTAGGAATCCTAACCAACCAGTACACCAGTCTTCATGCTCCGAGATGGTCAACAGCCCTAGCTTATGGATGAGAATCTTTTTTTTTAAGTTTGGATTGGTTTTTTCTTTCATCAAATGTCAAACCTCAGAATGTTTGCTCTGAAAGCGCAAAGTTTTTTAGTGGCAGACAGATGCCACTTTGTTACTGCAGCTGTCACTGAAACCTTTCTGGTCACAACAAAATGAATTAACACAAACCCAGGCTAAAATCTACAACTATATCTTCACCTCTCCAATTGGAAATTAAGATATGCTTTATTAGAAACTAATTATACAAATAAAGAATCCAATCCAAGTTCTCCTCATTTTTGTCTAAGTGATTGAGCATCTCTTTCATCTCCTTTTACTAGAGCAGTGGAAATGGGGAGAGCATGCAAGACAGCTTAAAATAGAAATAGGAATAGGAATAGGAATAGGAATAGGAATAGGAATAGGAATAGGAATAGGAATAGGAATAGGAATAGGAATAGGAATAGGAATAGGAATAGGAATAGGAATAGGAATAGGAATAGGAACAGAAACTGAAATAGAAAGAGAAACAGAAACAGAAATAGATATAGAAATAGAAAATAAAAATAGAATATAAAAAAGAGAACACTTTTAAAAAAATTATTTTTACTTAAATGGTGATGTCTTCTTGCAAAATTATGCTCTAAAAACAGTGTCAGTCACCAATCCATACTGCTATAAAATTCCTTTCACAGACTGATTAAAAACTAATGCCCTGCTTTCCACAGTGAATGCTGATGTGGCATCAGGCAAAAAGTACATATAAAATATTTTAAAAGACAAAAATAGTGACCTTTACAAAACTGGAAGATTAGTCTAGGTAAAAGCAGTGAGCTCTAGATTTGCTTACTTCATATGTGTTTTAGATGACACTTCACTTAATGTAGGATTACTAGTTTAGGACTGTAATACTGACCACTACTCTATTTCCAAATCCAGGGTTTCTTTGCAGGTGAACAGCATGAAGAACAGAGCCTTCCTATGGCCTCTATTTCATAGGAACTTGTAGTCATGAAAAAACCACTTTTCTCTACTTTGCATTTCCACAGATGAAATCAAAACACCTTGAGAAATACCCTCAGGTCAATAAATTTTGCTTTCTTATACACCAGTAGGTCCCCACACAGAAAGTATCAGGTTGAATTACTGATAAAATACCAAACTGTTTATGTACATCTTGCTAAATCCAGGCAACTAATATGCAATGTAGTACAAACAATAAATTTTTGAGCTACAATTTTTTTGCAAGGTACAAAAACCACCATTTTTCTTTGATTCTAACACTCATCTGACAAAACACAATGCGCTACTACACACCCACTGGCAGGTCCCTTTCTTCACAGCAAGATACTATCTTTAGGTCAAATGAACGCCTTTATACAAGGGTCCCTTTACATTTACTGCCACACTGTTGCTGTACAGACAGCAGCAGACAGTATGCAGGTGGTTCTGCCGATCTGAAAGAACCACTCACCTATCTTTGAAAAAAAAGATTCAAGAATTGTGATTACACTGATACTGTGCCATTCAGTCATGCCTGAAGACGTCATTAAATCAAAGCTCCTAGTGACATCAGTGGCTATCTTGTCTAGGCAAGGACTGATTAACAACTGCGGGACATTAGTCTTGGAAACTCATGATAAGCATATGATACAAGATCACTTGTTGCCAGCTGCAACTGGACCTCGTGTACAGTTTGCAGAAATAATCTCCTGAAATCACCTGCATTTTAAGGTTTAGCATTTATGGTTTTTTACCATACACATTGCTTATTTCCACGCAACTAGAAAGCACTGTGGTTTTGTGGTTGGTGGCTAGAATTTTGTGGCTTTATTTTATTTATTTTAATATAGCAAAACTTCTAGAGCATATTTGCTTTGTGACATAATGTCTTGATTGTGTCTTGCAGAAATAATTGACCCAAATCAAGTTACTGTACACTATATCTATTGGTTAATTAGAACTTTAAGATGCAACAAATAAAACACACTATTGACTTTTAAATCTTCAATCAAATAAATATTTACAGCTGCAATTTGCCAAAATTATTTACCTTTCAATAACAGATCACAAAAAGTATGTGTACTACAGATTCAAGTGAATGCCTTGGCTGTCAACAAACAAATTACAAACAGAAGAAAAAATAAGTGTTCCGGCTATCATTACAGGCTATAAATAGATGATGTGGTTCTACTTTAAAGATGTGTGATCCTCTACATTAGTAGACTTTTTCAATGCATAATTGACCTTGAGATGGAGAATAACCTCGCAGTAGAGTGGCTTTTCTTTTAGGGAACAATGAGTATAGATATTAGAGGATGTGCCTGTTGTCAATGATCATTGCTGAAATCTGCCTATACCACACTGGGACAATCAATTTTGTAAATGATTGCAATAATCAAGGAAATTACCTAATTTATAAATCCTGGCATACAGCATTTTAATGGATTTTTACATTTTAATGCTGATGCTTTCAAAGCCAAATGAATTGTTGTCCAAGCTGTCACTACACAAAATGATAAAAACATTCAGTCTTGTGGGTAACTATATCTCATGGATATTCAGACCATCAGGTACATAATCACTCATTAGTGAAACCTGTGATAGTTTCCAGTTACAAGCCAATGGCAAAAAAAGCCACAGTTTCCTTATGAAAAAGCCTTCTGGGAATTGAGGACTAAAAATTATTGAGAATTACTGAAAAAAGACACCAAAAAATTTCCTAGCAGCCTTTGTCCAGGATGCCTACTGTTTTACCCTTGCCTCCGGTTTTTTTCATAGGTAAAAATAGAGAATAATCTTATTTCTATAAGCAAAAGGCTGGTCTAACAACTTTTTGACCATGGATTCTGTCAGCACAGACATTGTTCAAATGGAAGGAGAGCAAAAGCAGGACATGATGCCACGGCTGTGGCTGATGGGTGATTCTACCTAAACCACCCTCCAACTCACTGCCCACCCTCAAGCTGGTTCTGCAGACTTAGTCGTACACGGATTGCTATTCTCAGTTAAACCTTAAGCAATTGATTTCAGCCAATAGTGGGCTGGCAGTGCTTTACTTACTGCTCAATCTCACTAACCTGACATTTATGGTGTACTGATTGGCCTATGTCAGTGGTGGTGGTTGTAAATTCACTTTGAAAAGCTTTGTGTTAACAGCCTTCAACCAGGCTCGGAGACAAGTATGAGCAGGCAAGCTGACAATTGCTCGACCTCCTGCCCTTATTACAGTGAGTAAATCAGGCTTTGAGCCATTAGGCTGGAGCCCGAGGCCTACGCAAAAAGGATTGACATGACTAAAGGTCAACCTCTGTCACACATGTGTAACAATTTGGATAATGGAATTCTGTAACTTATCTGGAAAAGGTGCCAAATGTGTGGAGGGAAGGTATAGCCTGGGCTGAATTTTCCAGCTTTTATGTTAAGCGATTACTTAAAAGTCTGCACTTTAAAGTCCATGTGTATTTGATGCCACGGAATCTGGTGGACCAAAATGGTAGAGCAGTGATTGAGGCAGTTCTGCAGAACACTGAGTATCACCACCACCTGGAAAAGCACATAGCACTGTTTCTGTTTGTCAAATGTATAATAAACACATTATTGGCATCAGACACACAACACATTTTGGATATTTGTATAGGTCATTTAAGTACTGCCTTTATTTACCAATTCTGAATCAAAAGTCAGTAGAAATAATTAACTGTTAATGGTGTCATAAATTAATTGCCATTTCAGGCCTTACAAACTAGCCTCATCCAACAGTGGAAATTACCTTTATAATTAATTAAATAAAAAGGTCAAGTGTTTCCGTAACACTGGTGCCTAGTCAGCAACACAGAAAGGTAGTGGTCAAATAAGGACAGAATTGAGCTTTTATATTTATTTGTGTTCCACTTCAGTATTTTTGCCTATTACATAACGAAATCTCCAAGGTGAGATTCTGTGCCATGGAAAAACAGATAGTCCCCTCATGATCTAGCAATTTAGAAAATATTTTTTTTGCTGGGAATAGTGTGTCCAGACATGTGAATGTTGCATGCAGTCCATGGAATCACTGTTTTCAGTAACACTGTTAAAATTCTGGGGCTGTATCCAAACACCAAAGTTTATTCCAAACTTCACTTCGTTCAACAGGAAGAGAATCTGTCCCCTTGCCAAATTCAGTTTATTTTGCAGCACGTGTGCTTAGGCTTATTTATCTGCTCAGGCATAAAATACATAGTGTAGATGGAAAGAACATACCAAAGACATGGAGATACATGAAGATAATGCATGAGAAAGTCTTGTAAAAGTCACAGGTCTTCTGAAAGAAGCATCGAGGTTTTGTAAGAACAAAAATTATGACATGTAAGGTACCTTCCACACTTGGGATCACACTAACTTTTGATGGACCTTAAGAAAGGAATTTGTAACTTATATTATTTACCTGGAAAAACATGTTAGTAAATGATAGAGAAATACTAACAATAGAGGGCTGCTTTGTAGATGCTATGGGCAATTTTCTTCTAAGATGCACAAATGAAGGAAGCTGTCGAAGCACTGAATGTCTTATTGAGCTTACAGCTCAGCATGCTACTGACCACAACATCAGCAATATTTTCCCACAGTATGGGAACTTAAAATCCATGTAAAAATAAAAACAATTGGGCTTTTTCAATTGAAAATAAATGCAAGGGTCATGCATGACACAGAGTCCTCAGAAATGACAAAACAAGAAAATAGCAGAATGGCACCAGCTGTTACTCTGAAAAACTTAAGATACAATAGTAAAGTAACTAAGGAGGTTTTTCAAGACAAAATTACTTGAATTTCATGAACATCAAAAATTTGAAACAGAGCTGGCAAGCAGTCTGGAATACTAGATGACGGATTGTTGAGAAACATAATTTTCACTTTAATAGAACGACAGCATGCACATAATTCCATCCCCCAGTGCTTTTCTGTAACAGCAAATTTAGTCCACAACTGCAGCCCTGAGAATCTGAATATGATTCTGTCACCATAACTGGAATGAGTGCTTCATTTGAAGGGTAAGGATTCTCTGTGCATATCAATTTGTTCAGAAATGTCCAGTATCACTGCATGGCCCCTGGCCAGTATGCATCCCAGCAAAACGCTTTTCTTGGTCCGGATGAAGGCAAAGCCAACGTTTTCTTTTACTTCAGTTGAGGTGCAGGAAGGCCAATGAGTACCCATATGGTACTTTATTAAGATGACATCCACACTTTCTTGTGCCAGTTAATTCGGGGAGGGAGGGGGAAGAGGGGGGATTTTTTAGGAGGAAAATCAGGTTTACAAAATACATTTTGTATTTACTAATGAATACCCTGATACGTATATATTTATATGCATATTTCTACACATAATTTTGCTCATCCCTGTAAAAAAAAAGTTGCATATGATAAAGCATTACTTCCAAAAATGCTGAACTTCAATTAAGTAAAGTTGAAATGAAGTTGAATAGTATATTTGACATTCTGAGGCTATTGCAAGAAAAGAATATAACTATTTGACCTCTCATGAAGGAAAGAAAAAGAGACAGCAAACTCTTTATCAGGCACATAAAGAACAGGAAACTCTAAGACTGTATCCTTTGATATGTCTGTCAGTAAAAGTTTTTCATCTAAGCTGCATTTACAGGGGAAAAGATCATTTACAAATTAGCTGTTTCCAGAATTCACAGTTTAAAGTCTGGAGCCTGAAAAAACTTCGACTGCTAAAGTGAATATGCCTCTTAAACTTCTGTGTTTTATTCTAATAGAATTTAAACGTGTATCCTATACATTCCTTAAGTCTACTCTTATTAAATTTTGATGTTAAGCAGAAAGGGGAAACCATGTGCAACTAGATTAATTTATCTCCAGGGAGTAAGGACACATTAATAATTGAGATAATGTTTTCATATATGTTGGAATCAAGTGTGCCTTTCTACTTCTTTATTAGAAAACACATTAGCAGAAAATTATCTCATTCTCATCAGTAAGACCTAATTGCTTAGAAAGTCTCTGTTTTCTTTGCAATAATAAAAGTATTATTCTCACTACTTCAAAATTAAAAAAAAAAAGGATCAGAAATATTATCAAGCACTGCTGGAATAAATGCCTGTATTACCAAAGAGATGTTTACTTAATACACCCAGTCCAGTTTTTGTTTTAAACAAATCAGAGTTTATTGTATTTTTATAAAATACAAGCAAACTCTAGTTATAGAAGTGGGCCAAAGGGGAAGAAAAAAAGCACTACAACTGAAAGTGACTAATATTTTTGGCTTTCTGAAAGACTGATCTTTCTGTAAGTTATAAAAAATTATCTTGGCTGATTGTGAGAGAACTCTATAACTTCCCATGAACACCCATAGGTGTCAAGGCCTGTTGTGAGGTAATGGAATGGCACGTAATTTACTCTGAGTCGTTGTACATTATGCTGTGTGGATTACATACAAAGCAAACAGTGACTGCATGGTGGGAACACTTGTGCAGACAGGCTGAAGCATATTTCCATGGCGTTGAACCATACATCAAACACAGTGCTTCTGATGTTTCCCACAACAAAGAGTATTAAAAAAAGAGCCACCAAAACAATTACTACGCTTAAAAGCATTTGCAATAGGCCTTCTATTTGTCTGGTGTACACTGAAAACAAAGAACTGTAAACTAAAACAAATATCTATCAACTTTACAGTGCTGCAAGTAAAATATTAAAATGCTATTTATGATACTTAAAAAGTGAAGTTCTCTCCATAAGGTCCATCAAGAGCTAATGCTGAACAGCTGATCTGTAGAGAGACTTGCATTTGCAGCTCTCTGGAAAACATTGGTGGAAGAGAATTGACTAAAGTCAAAACTTTATTAAGGGACTATGATGAGACATTCCTTTATCATTTACAGTGATTTAATCCACACTCCTATGCCACGTAGACTAAATGAATACAGACTATTCAGATATATACTCCCATTTGCTTTTATTTATTTTCATAGATCAGGTTTTGTAAAATCACACACGCTTCCTGATTACTTTCTTTTACTACATTTTTCTTTATTAAACATTGGTTTTCTGATAGATACAGTATGCCAAATTGAAAGACAAAGCAAACGAGAAGCAGCAAAATTTTAGCTAGAGCTCAGACTATGTGTTTCTTTCATAACAGTTTTTGTCATTAACAGAAATAATTCAAGACCATGAGCTACCCAGCAATACATTAATATTAAATTAAATTTAATTCCTATTTTTAAGATAATTCAATTAAAATATCACTCATTTCGCTAGCCAACAGGAAATCTGTGTTGTGTGTTAAGAGCACAAGAGTAATCCCACACAAAAACTCAGCTGACAATCACTGAAGGACTGAATTTGGCACATAAAATAGTACTGGGTTTTATTTTTTCCTTAATATCTTTTTGGTTTTTGCTTTTAATTTTTTTAAAAAAGCCCTAGCTCCTTTCATTGCTTCAAAAGAGTTTTTAAATTAACCTGAAATAAGACTAAAAATTCTTGCTTATTTAAAAACGTATTGTCAAGATTTGCAACTTAACTTACGTAAAACTAACTCATAATTTTTAAAAAATTAAATTGATAATGTAAATATTTATGAAAAAATTATCTGACTCTATTTGTGTTATCTAAATTTCAGTATTTTATGTAATTCATGGATCTGGCAGTCTCATTTTACTATTATATATTCTGTTAATTAGAATAGTCTAAACCACAATACCCTTTTTAAAAATTAGAGCCTTCAACATCACTATAAAGTGTCCCATAAAAAATGATTCGATCAATAGCATATCCCAAATACTCTCATTATAATCACTTCCTTCGGTAGGAAGTGATTTAAATCCAAATTATCAATATCTGCTATATAAGAGAAATTCCATCTCCCCTGGAGGCAGCAGCAAAACTCCCAATCATTGCAATTCATCCAGTTCAGCTGATCACATTCAGGTGTGTTCTGGGACTGATCTTTTTAATGTGAAAATCTCCTTCTTGCCACAGTCACTTTTTGGGGTATACCTTGAGATATACCTTGAAACAAAGACCCTGATGTGTTATTTATTATTTGTTCACATGTAGGAAAAGCACTGGAGCTCCTACTCTTCCACACCCCCAAATATCTTTCAAAGATCCATTCACTTTCACTGTACACACACTGAAGACAGCAAAAACACTCTTTGCATCTTCATGGATTCCTTATATTCTGAAGATTTGGATTCTATCTAGATGAGCAAATACCACCTGCAGATCTATGGGCATATTTCTACTGACTGCCTGTAGCACTCAGTCTCGAGGCAAGCAGGGACTGCAGCTACAGAAGATGACACAGAACCAAAAAATTGCCCCTTCCAGTACAAACCAAAGAAGAAATGAATGGCAAAACATTAGGAAGAGAGTAAGCTGTTTCTGACGCACAGGGATTATAGGTTTTCCCTAAGAGATATCACTGTTACCCTCTCTAAGACAGTGACAAATAAGTAAAAAAAAAAAAAAAGAAATCTTGAGGTATTTGAAAGCGGCTTTCACAGAAAAGTACTGGAAACATCATTAGGGGAATACACGTTTGGTACAGGACCAGACCTGAACTAAGCTGAACAAGCATTAACTCCTTCACTGTGCAAAGAGCCAAGCTGCAGAACAGGGTCCTGTGCTTGTTTCAGCAGCTTTTTTGGGCTGGCTGGCTGGCGATGGTGCAGCACCCCATCTCAACCCACATGTGCTGCTCTAAAATCATACAGCTGGTGCTGTGACCTGAGAGCTCCGTCAGCTCTTGTAACCCAGGTCAGAATATAGAAAGCACCAGGTGTTGTAAAACTTCAGACTTCTCTGGTCAAGTCTCTCTACTCCACATTACAGCACCTGAACAGTCAGCTCTTCTTCTGCAAACCAACTGGAGCTCTGTGGTGTCCACTGGTTTTCTGGCTACCTTTAGTGCAGCAAGGCTTTTGCTTGCACTGGCTACATTTTCAAACCTGCTTGATCAGTTTATTTGAATTCTGAGTTTGTTTGCTTATTTTCATGGCTCTTTATGGTGCTAATACTGCATACAGTTACACTCCATGTTTACTTCAAAATGATCAAATTTGACAAGGAAGGAAAGATGATAACTTACTTCCCAGAGATGCTGAGTGTTCCTGATGGCACCTGCTTGAACCTTCTCTGGCAAGAGCAAGATTCCCTGGAAGGGCCCAATCCAGGTGCCCTGCTGGATCCGTTGCGCCGCACAAATGCCATAGGCCAGGCCAGGCACTGTGCTGGTGCACAGACACACTTCCCGGGGCAGGTCCCGGAGCCACTCAGGGATCTCGGGTGGAGGGGCAGCCGCAGCCGCGCTGCTGGTGCCCACCAGCCGGCGCAGGGAGTGCAGGGGCCCGTGCATAGGGCACTCGCCGTTGCGGTTATCAGCACACATGTCACACCCTGAGGGACAAAGAGGGAAAAACACTATCAGTACGGTGCTGCTGGCCACCACCATCACCACTGCCACGGGCCACATTGTGCAGATCCCCATGCTTTTCCTGTCATTTCATTGCAGCCCAGTGCTCATACACACGGTGCCCTTTGTGTGTCGCTTAGGCTGGTTTCCCAAATCTTACCAATGCCCTAAATAAGAAATTCCAAAGGCTGAGCAGAAATCCTGCAGATAATTTGCAAGCCTAGTGTATTCACAAACCTGCCAAGACCCATTTACTTTAACAATGTTTTTTAAGATGAATTTTTTGACTAATATAAATAGCCTAGTTAAACCATCCCAGTGTGTTTCAGTGAGACGTTTTAAAACACAGTCATAGTGCCTTACAAGTCCCTCTCAATTGCCTTACCACAGCTCAGCCCAAGGGCTTAATTGGAACAAGATTTAATTTAATCTTTATTTTAAATGAGCGTTCGCTCTGCTTTTTACATTAACATGTGTGTGCATGCCTGTCTCTTTGGAAAATAAAATAAATAAACCAGAACCTCATGAATGACAATTTGGAGCTTGTATGCACATTTACTTTCCTAAAGACAAATCTAATCTTAAAACTGGAATTATGTAGCAAATGTTACTGGTTCCTAGCACACATTTGAATTTTTTTTTATTGAATGAGAAGGCATGTTCTTTGCCTGTTACATGTAACTGAAGCTAGGCAAAACACCAAAACAGCATATCTAGATTTGTGAGCAATTCCTGTGAAAAAGATCAGTTTGTAAAAATGTTGATTTCCCTAACTGTCGTTAATAACGGGTGATTTGTCTCTATTTTGGGAAGATCCTACCACGACTTTTCTTTTCTGAGCAAAGAAAATTTTGGTTAAATGTTTCCACTGCACACTATTCCACACACCACGAATGTACATCTTCCAGGAAAATGTTTCATGTTCAAGAAATTCATTTCTCTGAAGATATGCTGAGTTAACATAACAATGAATCTCTTGAAATAAGTTACCGTCTTCTTCACATTTCATTTTTGTAGCACTATAAAGGCTTTCGTATAAATTTATTCCAGAAATACAAAGAAAAAACCAATAATTGTGGCATAGTACTCTTATAGCAAGTCCTACATCTTTCCCCTAATAATTTTATATACCACTCCTTATAAAAGCAGAGCACAGCATTCACTACAGAAGCAGGAGTTTCTTGGTCTATACCACAGATTCAGACTTGCTAGATTGCCTGTAACCACAGTTTCAATTCTCAGGGGGCCTGACTCAGATGTTCTTCTTTCCAAAGTGGATGTACTATATATTAACTAGGCCTCTTTCCTACAGATCCTTCAGAGGAAAACCCTCCCCTCATTTCAGCAAAAGCTGCTAAAGCATAATTAAAGATGCATCTTCAAATTACGGCTTCTATGTGTATTCTCCAGTTTTAGACATGTTACATAAACATTCATTCCTGTCATCCACTTTCAAATTTTACCATAAAAAAGTAGTGCATTCAGCAACACAAAAACATTAGTAAGTTACATGTGGGAACTAATTTCCCTCAAAATCATTACACCTTTGGGTCTTACAGAAAATGCCAAGTCTCCACCCAGTGCTCGTCTGCCCGAGTTCCCTACCCGCACCATCGGCTACAGATCTCAGCAGAAAGCAAGAAGACAAGCCCCGAGTTGTGCGTTGCTCTGGCGGGTGCCCCTGCAGAAGGGCTGCGCATGACACTGGCCCCGAGCCATCCATCCCTAACGGGTCCGGGCAGGAGGCCGGAGGGAGAGGCGCGCCGGCCGGCACGGCAGGACAAAGACACCTAGTGGGGACCGCGCTTACGTCGGCAGAGACACGACTTTGGCTGGAGGGTGCAATCGCGCCTTGCCCTAAAGACATAATCCCTGCCGCAAAACGACTTCTGTGGGGCTAAACCGCAGCTGCAGAGGGGGTTTCCTCTCTCAGCCACGTCAATTAGAGGAGGATGGAGGATGGGATTTGCAGGACTCCAGGGAAGACATTTCTGGCAAGTCCTAAGAGAAGATTATCATACAACAGATATTCCTACAACCATTCTGAGGCATGATGAATAAAAGGCCTCAAGTACATGCTGGGGGACGTTTCTTGGGGTTTTTTGTTATTATTTCCGCAGCTAGTTTGGAAAGTGAGGTATCACAGCAGCATCTTTTCTTCCCTTTCCTTTTCAAAACCAGTCAAGAAACCTTGTGGTTTTGGCATATCCAAGGATGTTAGGGGCAGCACTGTGGTTTGGCACTGGAGGTCACATAGGAAAGGATCTCAAATAAGAAAAGGGAAGAAAAAAACCCAAACAACAAAAAACGAAACCCACAATCTGAAACAATTTGGCATGTGATACACTCAAACAGATTATGGCTGAACTCTATGTCTACAGTTGGACTTGATGACTTCACAGATATTTTCCAACACAAACTAGTCTATGATTCTATGAAATCTGGCATCTACTCGTGCAAGTTAGAAAGAAAACCTCTTACAGTAAAATGGAGGGCTTAAAGAAATTATGTCTAACCCTGATGTCAATTAGCACCCAGGGTAGGCCCTTGAATTCGACCTGTTTGCACTGCTTTAAGGTTTTCTAGATGTGTAACTCTCCTCATAACTAGCTGATTACAATGGCTTTCTTAGAGGAACTGTATCTCTGGAGAAATTTACATTCAACATGCTAAAGTATCTCCATGACTACAGTCAGACAATGTCAGTGTCAAGTTCCTGCATCCTGCCACCAGATATACATAACTTTTCATGCACCAAAATCCAAGTTCATGCCTAGAACAAGAATTTCTTAACTTCATCCTGACAATATGTGTGCATGAGTGTGGGTTAAACATTTCATTTCTACATTTCCAAGAAAAAGAAACTAAGAAATTGTCAAGGAGTATAAACAAACCCTGTGTCACTGTCATTTACCCTTACAGAAAGTCACACATGGTGATATTTATTTTCCACTGTCCAAAAACAGTGGTAATGTCTTAATGCTTGGCAGTCACAGTATCTGATCCCCTGCTGTGTTCCTTTCCCTTTGTCCTGCCAAAGCTGAAAATTTGGAAAATGGAACCTCTTTTGAAACTTTGTTGGCTAATGGCTTGTTGATGGGAAGGGAGGAATCCGTCTTTAATACTAAGCAGTACCGAAATTCTTCTTAGTTTCATGCTTTATACATTTAACTTTAGTTGTTATATAGTTGTACAAATAAAATCTTAAAAAATTCTCATAAATGTTATAAGGAGTGGAAGCCATCCTCGGTATATTTTACCATTCCTGGAGTAAAAAGCTACTGTGTACCTTTTCCTTTTCTGTTACTAACTTTCATGTAATGCATGGAAGCATCCATTTAAGGACCATCACTGTAAGCTGTGGATTCCTTTGCTTCAGAGGACAAGGGAAGGATTTCCTTCATATTAGATTGGGAAAAAAATCAAGAACTGCAAGACTTGCACACTATCCTGCCTCACAGCAGGATCAACAGCATCATCTTCATGTGTACTGCAGAGTACAATGTGACACACCGCACCAACGTGCCTAATAAGACATGGAAAAGAAGCGGGGGGTTGAGAGGGAGAGTGTTGTGGTCCACTGAAATTGCTGGAGTCTCCAAACTGGATGGTGGCAATTATGACCCATGCTGGTGTGGGGAGTTCACGTGAAAGGGGTGCTTGTACGTGTGTGAACTTTCCGGAGGATGACCACACAGGGTGACAAGGAGAGACGTACTGCACCCTTCATCCAGTTAGGCCTCAGAGAGCAGCTGTGTGTGAGTACAGGGCTTCTCTGAGGACAGCTGAAATGGGTACTTCCACTGCCTGTAACAGCATCAGTCAAGCCCCAAGTCAAGTCAAGAAGAAGCAAGAAGTGTGAGACAATTGGAGGATTTGCTGAAAATGGAAAAATAAAGGAGGACGGCAGCCAGAGAAGAGTATATCCTGATAAAATCCAGAGATCTAGAAGGTAAAGTCATTGAGAATACTCCATTGCAGGACCAGATACAGCCAAACACTTTGGAAGGAGATCAGTTTCTTACTTTATACCTTCATATTCTGAAGATAAGGAGGATTAAGGAAAGGAAGATGCAAGAAAAAGAAAATTAAAGGATTTCCTAGTGGAGCTGTTTGGCATGGTTCTCATGGAAGGACTGCAATATGTTACTGTTTATGCGCCTCCAGAAAAATGAACACAGTGTAATGCCAGTACTATAACTCCATGTGAGTACACTTAAAAGTACTAAACCTAAGAAAAAGGACATATCATTGCCCCCCAAAATGTAATTTTAAACTCTCACCAACATAAATAACACTACTACTGCATGCTTTAAAGCTAATCTGAAAGGAAAATGCTTTTGTCAGTGAAAACTAGGGTTTAGTATGGTGTTTTTACCAGCAAACCAGCTGTAACAATAAATGAAAGAAATACATTTTTTCCTCAGCAATAATATGCTTCAAAGGTGCAGTTAGACTGGATACCTGCAGTTTGCTGGTATTAAAGAAGGGTGGCCTCTGACCCTCTGCTTCATAATTCACCACAAGCATGCAGGTATCCAGTGTAAGTGGCCATCATTTCACATGGTATTACTCACTTTCAAGTATAAATCACTGCGGCTGGCCCTGCATCCCTGTCTGGGCCCGGGTACCCAGCTAAGCAGGAGGGAGGGCTGGAAGAGACAGTACCCTTTCGTTTCCTGAGGGCTGGAGCTTTCCGGGGAAGCACGGTCTCCCTTGTACTTCAGTTTCCTCATCGATGAGTTGGTATCTACCTCCTTTTGCCAAATTATTGGCAGTTCCTTGCAGACTGACTGACTGGAGGCAGACTTTCGGGGTGACGAAACACAGACGCACTTTCCCGTCGGGTGTCCTGTATTTATTTAGTTATTTATTCTAAATACTCCTTGCAGAGAGCGGGACCAAGTTCAGCCCGCTGACCCACGGCTGCCACCGGGTCCCGGACGCTCGACCTCCTCTCTCTCCGGGCTTTTCCCCCCTCGCTCTCCGCTCGCCGTTCNGAGCCTCCCGGTCGGGGTTCAGGCACACCCCGCGCCAGCTGCTCTGGGGAAGATGTTGTTCGAGAGCCCGCCTGGGCGCCCCGGGGTCGGTCAGGGGGCCCGCCCCACCTGCAGAGCGGCTTTCGGGTTATTTTTAAGAGGCGAGTGGGGGGCGGCTTGAGGAAGGTGGGTTTGATTTTCCCTGCCTTCTACCGTAGGTATGAATGAATTAAATTTCCGTGTCAGGTATGAGAAGGATAGGAGAATATTGTGTGTAGATAAACCTTGCCACCCTCTGCCCCTGAGAGATCCCCATATACAATGTAGAGATGATGAATAGGCTCTAGGAGAGGAGATCGAAGTTCAGTCCGCACCGGCTCCACTCTCTCCTACAAAACTATAGGGCAATTAATTGTGGCTTGTCCCCTCATCCTTCATCTCCTGGTGGCACATATCGATGGAGATTACTGCTGATGGACCATTTTATCACCCTAAATAAACAGTCACCACCTTCTCTAACCTCAATCTAATGTATGGCTATCTGCTATGTTTAAGGGTGCTGGGTAACTAATGATGTAAAATAGCTAAATCATACAGGTTACCAGGAGCCTAGAGAAAAAAAAAAGTCCAAATATTTTCCACACCGATCCACTTCACAGCATGTTATATATACACTGTCTCCCCATAAATTGAACGGGAAAAGGTGTGCAAAGTGCCTGGTCGCGTGACACTTCAGTTTTACACAGCGCATTTATTACAGTGGCAGGTTGATGCTTTCTGGTGAAGGTGGAGGAGTCTCAGAGTTCTCAGTGCGGAAGCGTCTCCCCAGAAGCTAGTGGCAAGCCTCCACGGAAACAAGCCGGCCCCGCAGCCCCCGGACTCACCCTAGGAGATCTCCTCCTGGCCGCCCGAGCGCCCCTCCCCCAGCGCCCAGAAATACCCTCGTCCTTCCAGATTCAAGGCTGGGAAGCAAACGGTCCCCAGCCGCCTGCCACGTTATCAGGGCTTTAACATAATCCCCTTTACTTCCCTGGGAGTAAAGACTGCAGGGCCCTAATTAGGGTTTTGTCTCTTGATTGCTTTTTTTATTATTATTTTTCCCTTGCTAACCCCCT
>VWZW01006486.1:257-12303 GCA_013397115.1 Edolisoma coerulescens | reverse complement strand
TTTTTTTTTTTTTTTTTCTAAGGCGCTCATCTGTGCTGTGGGTTGTTTTCCTTACCGGACTTCTTTTGAAAATACTGAATTGCTTTTAGTGGTAGCAATCTCTAAAAATTCGTTTCGCGCTAGAAAAACTTGAAAAAGTAGAGGAAAGATCCTAACTAATGGACTTAAGTACATTGTCAATACCTGCATTTGCTTCTAGTTGTTAACGGAAGTATTCCATGCGGGTTCATATTCAGGAGTACTTCAATCTGTTGCTTTTGGCATTTTTTTAACAGACAGAAAAGTAGCTCTTTGAGCTACATAATAAAATGTACAGACTCCCTTGACACTTCGGGACCCTGCCGAACCGGAGGAAAGGAAGAAAGAAGGCTCGCCGTCTCAGGCCGTGCGGGCGGCGGGGCGGGAGCCAGTCCCCTCAGCAGCCCGGGCCCGCGCCCCTGGCTCTGCCCGCGGGTCCGGTCGGTCACTCACTGGGGCGGGGGTGGCGGGGGCCGGCGGACACACTGCGCCTTGTCATTTGGCTTCTTTCCTTAGCAACAAGAACCCCCGCTGCGCCGGGTCCACTCGACCCAGGGCGGGAAAGGAGGAGAGCCCCCGCGGGAAGGTCGGTGAGCAGCGGGTCAGCGCCGGTGCCTAGCGGCGGGCGAGCAGAGCGGGGCTCCCCGCGCCGGGCGGGCGGGAGAGGGACCGGCGTGTTCTCGCCAGGGCAGAGCACGGCTTCTCGCCCAGCCTCGCCAACACATCGCCGCTCCCGGCCCCTTCCCTTCCTCGGGAAGAGCAGAGCAGGCAGATCCGCCAGCAGGGCTCCTAGCCCTGAACCTGCGCCTCCCCGGGGTGGCTTTAGCCAACCCTGACCTCTGGTCTCGCTTCCCCAGGCAGAGCGGTTTGTGCGCGTCCCTTCTGTCTCTCCCGGGGTGGTCTAGTTGTTACTATTTCTTGGGTTTGCTTTTGTTGGGAGGTTTTTCTAAAAATAATTTTAAAAAATTATTTTATTTTTTGCTCCTGGACGTAAAGATGAGCGGTAAAAAAGAAAGGAGGCTTTAACTACTGCCATCTCCTCCCTCTTCTCTCTGGCTTTTTCATTATTTAGAGGACGAGTGCTGAAACAAATCACATTGACCGTTTAGAAGGCGATCAAACCTTTATAAAAATCCATTGCCTACGGATCGATTGGTGAATATTTGCTAGGAATTTGTTCAAAAGAAATAAATAAGGAGGGTAAGTGTATTAAATGCAAAAGGGGAACATGGTGGTGTTTTTCTTCATTGATTAATGACCTCTAAAATAAAACAAGCGGGAAGAGGAGCCAAGATCGATAAATTAACTACCCAAATTCATCATTTTCCCTGCGATTTTTTTTTTTTTAGGGTGTTTGGTTGGGGTTTTGTGTGGGGTTTTGTGTGTTTTTTTGGTTGGTTGGGTTTTGTTTTGTAAACAACACTTATGAAGGATGCCCTTCTCTTTGGAAACTCGAAGGCTTTATTTTAGGCTTGGGTTAGAAAAGGGAACTAAACTCCTTTTAGAAAGGGATTGAATCGGGGACACCCTATCTGATTTCGTTTGACACGCAATTAAAAAGTTTGCCTTTCATATTAATTAATTCTCCTGATCTGGAGAAGACAAATGGTCGGTTACCTCTGACAGGAGTCCGATAAAGGATTCAGCAGCTTTCCTTCTTGCCCTAGGCGTCTCCTCATTCTAGTTTTAAGGTCACGAGCGGCCGAGTTAATAATTCATTAATATAGACATTTATTCAGATGGGATTCACGGGGATTCGCGCTCTCCTACATCTCACCATTTGGATTCCAGTTCCCCTGGAAGAGAAGAAGAGGGGGAGGAGAAGAGGTGGAGGAAGGCTCTACACACCGGCTGTGCACGGACNGGAGCCCCCGGGGGGCGCTGCTGGGGCCGCGCGGGGCGGGGCGGGCGGGGGGCGCTGCCGCTGCCGCCGCTGCGAGACCCCCCCGGGCCCTGGGGTGACCCTCCGAGAGGCCCGGGACGGGCGCCCGGCCCCGCCGTGTGACACGGGCGACACCGCCCTGCTGCCCTGCCCGCGGCGTGCGGAGCTGCGGAGGGCGCAGGAGCCGCCGGTCCCGGTGCTGAAAGGGCTCCTCCACGACAGGGAACCTTTCTTGGGAGTGTCCCTTCCTTGGGAGCAGGTAGTAAGAGGCTGGCCGAGAGGGCCTGCTGCGGGGAAGAAAGGAAAACACCTGGCCACGTGGAATTGGACAGCGATTGTTAAATGGTTTGGCAATGGCCACGAGGCAGATGCCAGCCAGATCCATAATGACTTTCTGCCACTATTGACCTGATACGGATGTGAACTAGTGACCCCTGGGGCAAAATGCGCTATAGTCTATTACCAATTCCCCCAGCCACCAAATCCTCCACACAGACGGATTCAAATATTTATGCCCGCCAGCAAAACAAACTCCACTCCATGCAAGGCACACTGCAGATGTGACGAGAAAAGGAATTCTCAGTTGTAAAGACCAAGTAAAAATAAATCAAGTCACGGGATGAAGAAAGTTGCCATGACAAATTTGCCTTAAATTCATTCCTACTTTCACACANAATCAGCAAGCGGCCGAAGCGCGGCAAGAGTCAGTGAAATTGCCCGAAAAAGCAGCTGGCAGCACGCCCCGGGGCCGGGGTGTGGCGCAGAGAGGGCTGCGCGGGAGCGGCCGCGACCGCGGAGCCGGGGGTCTCTGCCGGGGGTCTCTGAGGAGTCGCTGCCGGGGTCGCTGCCGGGAGTCGGGCCCGGCGGGTCCGCGGGCGGTGCAGAGGCCGGGAGGAGCCCCCGGGGGGCGCTGCTGGGGCCGCGCGGGGCGGGGCGGGCGGGGGGCGCTGCCGCTGCCGCCGCTGCGAGACCCCCCCGGGCCCTGGGGTGACCCTCCGAGAGGCCCGGGACGGGCGCCCGGCCCCGCCGTGTGACACGGGCGACACCGCCCTGCTGCCCTGCCCGCGGCGTGCGGAGCTGCGGAGGGCGCAGGAGCCGCCGGTCCCGGTGCTGAAAGGGCTCCTCCACGACAGGGAACCTTTCTTGGGAGTGTCCCTTCCTTGGGAGCAGGTAGTAAGAGGCTGGCCGAGAGGGCCTGCTGCGGGGAAGAAAGGAAAACACCTGGCCACGTGGAATTGGACAGCGATTGTTAAATGGTTTGGCAATGGCCACGAGGCAGATGCCAGCCAGATCCATAATGACTTTCTGCCACTATTGACCTGATACGGATGTGAACTAGTGACCCCTGGGGCAAAATGCGCTATAGTCTATTACCAATTCCCCCAGCCACCAAATCCTCCACACAGACGGATTCAAATATTTATGCCCGCCAGCAAAACAAACTCCACTCCATGCAAGGCACACTGCAGATGTGACGAGAAAAGGAATTCTCAGTTGTAAAGACCAAGTAAAAATAAATCAAGTCACGGGATGAAGAAAGTTGCCATGACAAATTTGCCTTAAATTCATTCCTACTTTCACACAGAACTCACCTGACATAATTCTCAATTCATTTGAGAATTACATAGGGATTTTTAATGCTGCTGTTTTTTGGCTTTTTTTCTTCCTTTTAAAACCCAGTGTTCTATCTGTAATGCAGTACCTCAAGATGGTTTCCCAGATAGGATTCTAGAACTTAAAATCCATTCTCTGAGTAATAGCAGGATTAATAGGCAGAATACTTTAATCACCTCTGACATCTTTAAGCCCAGCTTTTGTGTTTTTTTCTTTATTTTTGCAGCCTGAGTGTACACTCTTACATATATTTTCTTCAACAATTAAAAAAAAATGTAAGGGGGTAGGCTGAAAGACAGACCTCCCTTAAAATCCCTGATGTCAAGCCTTCCAAAACCAAATAATTCAACATTTTGAATGCGACTCTGAGTGGCTGCTTCAAGCAGCAAAACAGTCTAGAGAGTCTAGAGCAAAACAGTCTTTATCTAAAAATAGCTCTCAGAAATAGAGAATTTATTAAATATGATTGTTTGCATGTGGCATAAGAATGATAAGGTCTGGACAAAACTGCCATAATGTTTGCAGAAGTAAATGGAGATTATGTGGTTTCTTTCCAATTTCGGTGTAGGATTGTGATCGTGACTCAATGTTTTGAACAGAAAAACCTCACATTTTATGTTTTCCATTTAAGTGCTTTTTCAAAACCTATACTTTTCTAACAGATTTCTCTAAGTCTGAAGTCTAGTAGCTTGTTTTGGTGGGGGTTTTTTGGGGGGGAGAGGAGTTGGTTTTTTTGCTTGGTTTGGTTTGTCTTACTTTGTTTTGTTGTTTTTTTTCCTTTATATATCACCACTGAACCTACTGATGGGGAAAGGAAAAGGCTGACAGTCCCAGCAAACAAAAGTTCAAAGCGAGGATTTATCTTCTTTTGCTTTGTATACCCCATGGTAAAAGGCTGCAAGTATAATTCTGAAATACCTGTCCTGCCAATGTTCACTGTTTCTTACTGGACTATGTCTGGTAGATGATCTTTTGCTTAAAATAAGACCATGTGTCAAACTGACTTCAGTAAGTCAGATTCTTGAAGACAGGAGTTGTTCATTCCAACACCACTATTCAGGAATAGCCATCTTCTTTTTTACGATTTAATCCCAGCCAGCAGCTGCTTGCTCCTCCCTCACCAGTGGGATCAAGGAGAGAATGGGAAGGGTAAAAGCCAGAAAACTCATGGTTTGAGATAAAGACAGGTTAATAGGGGAAGCAAAAGCCACACACAGAAGCAAAGCAAAACAAGGAATTAATTCACTTCTTCCCATGGGCAGCCATCTGCAGGAGAGCAGGGCGCATAAAGGTGACTTGGGAAGATAAACGCCATCACTGCAAGAACTCACCCTTTCTGCCTTCTTTCCCCCCACTTTATGTACTGAGCACAATGCCACATGGTCTGGAATATCCCTTTGGTCAGTTGGGGTCACCTGTCCCAGCTGTGTCCCCTCCCAACCTCCCATGCATCCCCAACTTCCTCACCAGTGTGGAAGTACAAAATGCAGCAAAGGCCTTGGCTCTGTGTGAGCCCTGCTCAGCAACAACAAAAACATCTCTGTGTTATCAACCGTGTGTTCAGCACAAATCCAAAACACAGCCCCACACCAGCCACTGCAAAGAAAATTAACTCTACCCCAGCCAAACCCAGAGCATTGGTAAATGTTTGTGTGTAGAGGAAGAAATGGGGAGAGGGTAACAGTTCTGGAAGAGCTGTTAGTGAGTACTGTGATGTGTACCATTCACACTGTGAAAAAAGTCTGGTCACAGCTTTAGCACCAAGTAGAAAATTTTAGCTGCTACAACAACATTGCTAGATAGTACCTCATGAACAATGGAGGTTTCTAGGTAAATGAATAAAACAGAACATTATATGAAGACAAATTCTCAAGGAGAAATTTCTAAATCAAGAACTGAAATACCTAACTACAGTAGAGTACTTGCCATCCCACAACAGTTGTTCTAGATAAGTTTCCAGTGCTTTACCAGACATATGTTTTTTTCAATTCTTCATGTGGTTAAATATTTCCCATAAAGTTATCTAGAACTATAGAAATCCAAAACTGAATCCAGAAATGCAGATGTTAAAAAATAAATGACATAGATAAAACATCTGGCTTTTCAAAAGAGAGCTAGCATACTAAAGCTGGCAATTTTCTGCAGCAAAGTTTACTTTCTGACATTCTCTATTTTGAATTATTCAAAGTAGGGAGCCAAAACCACAACAGCTGATGCATGGAAATATATGAAATGATGACACACTTCAGGTGCTGCCTAAGCACCTCATTGTGCAATCCTGCACTCTTCCCGTCTGACTAACAGGAATCAGTTTTTCTAGATTCCTGTTTGCTTTCTGACAACCAGACTGGCCTTGTTATTTCACCTTGTGCACCTGAGCTAAATCTGTACTGGGAGCTAACCCCTTGCTTGAAAAAAACAAGTAAGCTTTCTGTAGCCTGTCACAGGTACTTAGCCTCCATCCAGCTGAACTGGTATTAAAAAAATAGACAACCTTAAAAGGCAAAGCTCTAGAGACCCATGATTTTGTGAGCTACTCCACATTTTGGCTGGAACAGGTTAGGTATTCTGCTACATTGGCAGTGCAAGTACAGATTTTGGGTTTAGACAGAAGAGAAATCATAGACCGAGAAGAAACACTTTGGTACATTGACATTGCAGTCAACTATGGTACAGCTGTTAAGTCCAAAAAATTTAAAAAATAAATAATTTCTTTCTACTGCATGCTGTAAGAGCTCTACCCTCTCCTTCTTCCCCTGAAAATATCCAGTAACAACCTCGAGGCTTTCAGTAGAAAGGACAGGAAAAAAAACCTCGTAAATCTCCAAAATGCAATTCACCATAGGTAAAGAAATGTAAAGACAAGTGATGCTATGGACCTCTGCACTGAGACAAGAGCTGGTCAAGTGAAAATGCGCAAGAGAGCTTAGAAAGTGAATGCCCCACTGAGAACAGAGGTAATAAAAATGTCGAACAGAAATGGTAAGGTTTATTTTATATACATAAAAAACTTTGACCAGTTAAAACTAGAAACCCTCTAAGATATTAAGCACATCAGTGCACTTTTATCAATTCCTGATATTTGAAAGAAAGACAAATAATTTATCAGAACATGATTTTGTATCAAGAAAAAATAGAAAATACCCAGTGCCAACCACCCCATTATGGTAAATAAAGACCCAATGAAAAGACAAAGGAGGTAGGAGCAGCTGGGATCAGGCAACACCTGTCCTGGCATTTCGGGGTAACCACTGAGGAAAATGAAGGGCTAAGAGCCAAACAACGAGCAATAAAACTCCATCTAACTTCTTGACAACAAACTATGCAGGAAAGCATCAGAGACTTAGGCAGTGGTCATCTGCATCCCTGCTGGGCACACTGTCTATGGAACAGCCAGTGGCCAGGAGGGCAGGAGGAACTTGCCCAGAATGTGAGGACTCAGACGGCATGCTGCTCCATGTGGAGCCTGGGTGAAGCAGCATGGACAAAAGTTTCAGCTTTGCCTGACAACCACTGTAGACAAATTTCACTTATCAGAGCCACTGGCTAAACCATGTTCCTTTGCAAAAATATGACACATCCCTCGCAGCAACTGCTGTGATCACGAGGCTTAGGTTCCACACTCAAGCCAAGAGCTAACCTTGGAACACTGTTCCTCCCACACTCCATTTCTGGCATGCAAACAGTTCCTCTAGGAACATATACTGGATATCTCCTTCCACTTAATCCCAAAAGGATCACCACTGCTTCTTTTGTTCCAGTGAAAGAAACCCATTACAGATACATTGTCCTGACCTTCACGACAGCAGAGCCTGGAGGTTCTTGGAGTTTGCAAACCATGAAATTTGTTTTTCTGATGCTCTTTTATGTTGGTTATTTAATTTAAAGCATAAGAAAGTGCACTTTAAGGCAGGTTCAACAGTTGCTACAGGACACTTACAGGACAGTAAGTGTCAGGACACTTATGCATAGTAAGGTACAGGTGTTTCATATGTTGGTAACTTAACCAAAGTATTATACTTTCACTTTGAAATTTGTTCTTAGAGCATAAGAAGCTATTGTCCTGAAATAACTTATCACATTTCTTCTGGAGCTTACAATCTTCAGACAGCATTATGAAAACTAATCACATCCTTATTCAGTCCATGTCAACCAGACTAGTGTAAAAACCCTCAGAGGCAGGTTAATGTAAGTCTTGTGCTGAATGGAATGGACCTCCCACATTGTCTGTGCTGCTGGTTGAACACGTTGTAATTTTTAGCTGTCAGGTGAAAAAAAAAAACCTGTAAAAAGTTGGTAAATTCTTCTCAGCTATGTGGAAAAGAGAGTCTCTCTGTATGGTCTTTGTGTGATACTGAAGGCTATGAAAATTTTCAAAATGATTTCTACTGCTATACAGAAAGGCATTTGGGCTAAATTTAAGATTTCCTTGTCTACCAAATGGTCTACTAAAGAGAATGTGCTAAACTTGAAAATTTGTTTACTATTTCCATATTTCAAGCTAATTAGTCACACAAATACATTTATTTTTTATTGTGAAGTTTCTAGTAGGACTATTGTTTCCACCAGAACCTTTATAAATTTTGAATTTTCCAAAAGTTAATAATTTCAACCTATTACATTTATATTTCCAGGGAATGTAAAACAATCGAGGTCATGCTGTCAATATCATGTATGATCAGGAACTTAAGGGACAAGCAGTATATACAGCTCAGCAGAGTTCTACACAAGTCATTACTTGTGTTGCCTCTTTTCAGACACACAAGCCCAAATTACACTTCTTAAATATCAATGGATTACTGGACTATTTAGCTGAAATAGATTTACAAAATTCTGGAATGTTATCACTACTTTTGATATGAAACAACCCACTTCCCTGGTGGAACAGGCTTATGATGCATGCCAGGAAAGTTAATTGACCTACCTCCAATATTCAAAAACTTCTATCATTCACAATAATTTCCTGTCTATTCTGCACCTGCATGGATTACTAAAACATGCCACACAATTCAATACAATGGCACTACTTAAGATAAAATTCCCTAAAACCCACTGATAACATAAAAATATTAAGCTTTAGCTAATAGTATTTGTACTATACTATATTTACACTAATACAACATCACTTAGCATACAAGTGATCTTCATTATAGAGAGGACACAAATGCAGTCATCACACAAATCCAACCTAATCTAAACCATGACATGTCCTAGACACTTAAACTAAACCTGCAGTATTCTAAAAGCTCAGACTGGTTCTAGCAAGAAATTAATTTTACGTTCTCTGTTGCTGGATTGCTGTCCTCCCTATGCCTGAACAGCAGACTAGTTACATCTCCAGGAGGTGAGGTGAGTACACTCCTGGTCTTACTCTTCTGCTCTGTTAAACTTCACATTCCCTGAGCAACCCCGGCATGCACCTTTTCAAACGTGTTCTTCCTGCCATTTTCACTGTTAACTTGGTTATCCAACATGTAATCTTGCTCTTCATGGAACTTCCAGAGAGTTCTTCAGATTTGCAAAACCATTTGAGGAACAGAGGCAGGAAAGCTGAGTAGCTAGCAAGAGAGCCAGAGACACCAGTTTCAGAAATCAGCATCAGGAAATGTAAAGATACAGAAGTGGTGCCCAGAAAAAAAAAAAAGAAAAAAGAAAAAAAATGCAGATTATGTTTTTCTGAGTACCTTCTAGTTCTTTCAGGCTGTAAAGCCTCAAAATAAAGGCTTCACACATTTAACATAGGACTGCAATATTAGGCTGCCTTCAGTGAATGCAGAACAATATAAGTAGTACAGACTATAACAAAATGTTATATATTAAAGAATTCCTTTTATGATTATATTTATAATTCCAAAGCAAAAAATAATAGGGCTGGAAGGGAGGAAGTATATTATGCAAAGACAAAGCATGCATTTTGAGAAGCTCCCTTATATACCATATATAATTTTTTCTTTTCTATTTAAGTTTTTGGTAATCAAGGGTAAAGAATGGGCAAATTTTGATGGCATCAATGCATTCCAAGTCTCACTGATTTCAGCAGGACAAGTGTTATAATAAACACTATCAGGCACTCAGAGTACAAAGCTTGCATTTTTAAATCAAGCACCCATTGCCCATCTTATTCCCAGAAAAGACAAGATTTGCAAGCTGTGGCTTTGATCACATGCTTTAGACAAAAGAAGTAAGAATCATTTTAATATAGGTTTATGCCATAACTAAAGACTGCAGTAATTCTCTTGAGTAGTCATTTGGAGGGAAAATGATTCCTCAGCTAAAATCACATGACCTGAAGAAATTACAGAATCATTATTATTTCTTTTGAAATTTGCCTAATCATTTACAAAGGGAGACAACATTCACAGACTAATTCACAGTAACCTAAGAACCTCTTTCAGGTTCAGCACGAGAATTGGGCCTTTCGACAAAGTCTGTTTAGTCTTTGAACAAGACAACTTTCAAAGACATTTTTCAGAGTGTATCTTCCATGGTGGATGCTCAAGGGGTATTTTCTGCAATAACTTAGAGTTTTCTAGAATGGTGAATAGTATGCCAATGCGTGTGTAGGCAATATAGCGCACCGTGAGTACAATTTGAACTTGAGTCACAACACATTTTTCTCCATTCATTTCTGTTAAAATCTGCACATACAGACAGATACAGAATTCTGGAAATTAATCTGACAGCTATGCATTATGTTACCTTTGTATCCTAAGAAGCAGATTGCAAATCGATAGGGGTTCAGTCAGAAGGAATAGACTCTGCATAAAACAGAGTATGATAGTGGATTTATTAGATCTGGTTTAGTATTCCGTAGAATCTTGGAACATATTTTCACTTGCCAAATGAACAAAGTGTATACTTATACCTATATATATTTATACATATATATATTTAAAAGTACATAAAAATATATAAAGTATACAGAAAAGACTAGTTTGTTATGTGTAGTCATCTCCTAGCTTGAACAGACATGTGGCAGTTGCCATTTCAAAGAAAATTATTACTGTTAAGTGTACTTAATTTCAGCTTATTTTATGTGAACTTGACACTATGCTGGAAGCTGTTCCTAGGCCTTTTACACTAAGATTGGTACAATTGTATCTGTTTAAAATCAAAATGTGACTGTAGTCAGCAAAGTGACTGTATAAAAATAACATCTTCCAACAGCCTTACTCCTGGTCTTCACTGACTCATAGCTGCTTTTCCTTCGTCTGTTTTCCTGTGATTAAAATATATTTTTCCCCCACTTTTAATTTCTGGTAATTGTGTAGAACCAACACAGGCGTGGGAGATTTAGCTAGACAGTTTTCCTTTTATATAAGATAAGCAGATTTATTAGTTAACCTCTGATTCTGTAATCTTTATTATCTGTGATATGATGTGATCAGAAGAGAAAACAGCTTTGATTTTTGAGCCCAGGTTGGATTCTCAGAAATAGCTGCATTAAAACAATTCTGAATTTCTTAAAATAACAAATGCAGTGTGGAAAATCTAAGAAAAAATGAAAAACACAATCTTCAGTACTGTATAGTTACAGTCACTTAAACTCCGTATTTTAAGCATTTTCCCACATAAAGTCTGTTATAAAAAATCACCAATATTGGAAACCTGGTGTGCTCTATTACTGGACTCATCTAAAATACATTTTTTATTAAATACCTCCATAATATTTCATATAGTCTTACACATCATGGAAACAATGACCCAGGAAGAATGGAATCAAGTTTTCCTTTTTCTAACATTTTAAGATTTCTTTTTCTACTTGAAGAAAGTCAGATCACTTACTAAATATCCCAGATACTTTCAAAACAATCTGGAGAATAGATGCTGACATTAAGATGACTTGGCTATATAAAACATTTAAAATAATATAATCTATAAAGAGAAATGGACCGGTATTTTGGTAGCCCTTTTGAGAAACACAATGTTTTGGGTCTGCTGCACACAAGAAATGCCAAGCATAACTTAAAAAAAAGGGCTGGGAATAATATTTATTAGTTATCTATAAGACAAGAGCTGGTAAAATAGGACGTTTGATTTATAAGGCAGGAATACCTTGAGTATCAATACAGAATGCAATCAAGGCAACTATGTGCAACCTTGGAACCAATGACCGGTGATTTCATTTTATATGTCTTTTTTTTCCATCTCCAGAAGAGCTGAGAAAAATGATGCCTTGGGTTTTAACTTTTGTCATCAGACAGGGGACCACATTTTGTTGCAAATGTGATTCAGGAAGTTAGTTGGATTTTGGGAATCACCTGGGATCTGCATACAGCTTACAGACCCCAAGCAAGAAGTAAAGTTGAATGTATGAATGGAACCCTCAAAACACAAATTAGCAAAATTTGCCAAGAGTCATCCGTGACATGGGTTCAGGCCTTGCCTATAGCTTTACTGAGGATCCGCATACAGCTGAGGGGGAGGGATAACATCAGTCCCTATGAAATACTCTATGGCCATATCAAATTCCACATGTTCCAGGTGAAATTCATATGAGGGGGAAACTTGATTTGCAGAGGTATCTAATGG
>VWZW01006483.1:160360-225149 GCA_013397115.1 Edolisoma coerulescens | reverse complement strand
TTCACAGCAGTGGCCAGATTGAGATCTATTTGACCTTTCACTTTTCTAATTTACTCTCTACCTGACCAGTGACATCGTTGTACTCTTCCTGAGTTTCCTGTCCCTTCTTCCCAATGTGTGTGTGTGTATATATATATATACATATATGTATATGCATGTGAGAGTGTGTGTGTCTATATATATATATGTGCAAATATGAATGCAATTGAGACTTTTTAGATATGCCTTATAGACCATTACAATCTCCTTCAGACCCTAACTCTAGATATCCAAGCCAAATTATCCACAAGGGAAGCCTGTTACCTTTACATTTGCTCACTCTCTTTTCTGATCCACAGACATAAACTATCTGTTGTCCTCAAATTGTCTAACTTATTTGTACAGTGAGACTCATCCCAGCCCAACTATTTCGAGAGTGTACATTGCTTGAAACCTGTTGCTCTGTTTTTGACATGAGAAAAAATTGATGGGCCTGAACATTTGTCTGATTTTGAATATCAACCAGTCTGCAAGAAGAATGCTGCTTCATAAATACTGATTTTGATAAAAGTGCTGTAGAAGTATTATTTAAGCCTCACAAACTGTGTGAGGGAGGATGCCCACACATAAAAAAAGAGGAAATCAAAATGAAAATTCCCCAAATTCTCTATACTTGCATGCCTCATTGACTGAGACAGACAGGGTCTAATATTTCATAATACTTAATTGCTCTTAGGGGACAGCACCTATCAATTAAAACCTAGAAATATTAACCAGGCTATCCTTCAAAGCATCGCTGAGAAGCAAATCAATTAAATATTAACTAATTTTTATGGACGAAAAAGTTGAAACCAGAAGAAATACTGAGAATACACCAGGACCCAAGCTCCAGACAACCCAGTCCAGAACCCTGTTCTCCTTTCAGCAGAGCGTGTTGCTTTATTGCAATGGCAGCTCCAAAATTACTTCAGTTGCAGTAGTTAGCACTTGGTAGACTTATAATGTAGGCAGGCACTTGGTGTCTTAGTTTAGAAACCATGTAACAGAGGCCATCTGTTCTCTTCACTATTTTTAAAGCAACTTGTCCAGACTCAGGTACGAAATCTAAGGCGGAGGTGGATCTAATTTCTTGGAAGGCATTCACCTACCCAGATTCTGAGATAATCTCCAGGCTGCCTAGCTTCCTCAAAAGACACCAAAGGGTGGGAAAGCAGATGAGAGACTTCATATAAAAAATAGCACAGATATATGTTTGCTCCCTTAGAGAACTGAATTCTTCCCATATGATCCTCATGCTATATGTTTGCAGCAACAACTGTTCTAGAATGACTGGTTGTAAATAACACATAATTTTTAAGTCTCAGTTTAAGAGCAGTAAGAATAATTTTTGTGAAGTATCTTAAAGACACTTCGCTTTTCTGTAGCATCGAGTTATCAAGGAGAGGTAAAATGTAAGTGAAAAGCAAAACAATCTCATATTTGCAATCTCAAGTGTAAAAGTTCATCACTGTACTCCGCTCATTTGATGACTTTTTCTGAAGTGCTATGTGATCTGCTTTTGCTTCTTGCTTCATGAAATATACTTCCCCAAAAAGAAATTGCATGTTTCATATCTTTACATTTACTACCTGTGTGGAATTTAAGAGATCTGCTAAACATAGCAAAAATCAAATAATGAGCATGCAATACAAGCCTACATTTCAGTTATGCTTAGAAACTAAGCACAAAGTTTGGATGAGGAAGTCACAGGCCATAATTTTGCATGCTTATCCACCTGACCCACAGATGTTAGGTTTTAAACTCTTTTTTTGTAGCTCTTAAGAACCATTAAAAATTTTATTTCTTATACATTATTGGAGAATGTTTCTCCTACTAATTCAAAAATCAGTTTTTCTTTGGACCTCTTTAACCCTTATGACAGTTGTCTTTTGGCAGGTCTAGAAGTTAAACCTCACTTGCCTCTTAGTTTCCCAACTTTAATATTAAGAAACTTCAGGTGTGAGAACCAGAGGTGTTCTTTGAATTAAGTTTTATTCACCATAAGTGTAATTAAAGAATTTGAAACTACTCCTAAACTTGGGCTGAATTTGACAAAACTAAAACCAACAGAAAATGGAAGCATTCTGCTTCAGTAATTTTGAAGCAGTAAAAAACCTTTTATCCTCCTCCTTTTGGAATTGTAGAAAAATTGTATTAATGGTTAAGAATTATTAAACCTCTCAACTGAAATACAATATTATGAGCACTTTTTTTTATTTTAGTCACACAGTAAGGTTTGTACAAATATATTTTGTTCTGTTACTCTTTGATGGTTTAACTAACAATAAAAAACATCTAAACCACAGACAAAACTCCCCCCCCCCCGCCCCAGAAATTTGCAAATAATCTACTGCTGTTTTAGTAAGCAAGATGGTAAAAACATATTAATTGCAGAACCTCCTAGGAACTCAAATCCCTGTACAAGCACGTATTCTCAGAACTAGATGATAGGTCTTGCCCAAAATTTTATTTGCTCTAAAATGGGAATGCATTTATCAAGCAAAATGAAAAATTACTCTTTCTGTTTAAATGAAAAGAACAGTGATAGATATTTCATGTTTCTTGCAGTCTGTTTCTAGCACACTGCTTCAATCCTAAAGGATCATATGTTCTTACCTAAGCTGTTCCTTGGGACAAAAGTAATCATTTCTAATGCTTTACTTCAAATTACAGCACTTTAGTGATCAGTCACAAATCTGGAGCTACCCATCAGCCACCAGCCTCCTAATCACACATCAGTCATTATCACTTCCAGAACAGTCTGGACCACCCTATCCCTGTCCCTCACCCTAATTTTACAAACCTCTTCCTCAAAGAGTCAGTCTTGTTCAGAGCAGCAGACTGTTTCCATTCAGTCAGTCAGTTTGAATGGAAAAATCAAAGAGTATTTGCTCTTTTGTCATCTTCCTTTGTCTTCTAATTTCATGTGCTCTTCAGAGCTCCCTTATATGCCTTTAAGAAGGGAATTGAAGAAATAGGATTCTATCAAAAACAATCATAGGGTCTTTTTCTTTTCCTCCTATCCCTTTTCTTCCACTATTGAGCTGCCATCCTTTTTTTCCAATTGTTTTCAAAAAGCCAACAGGAAACTTAAGGCAATCAAAATTTTAGTAGATGACTTGGCCCACACATGGTTATTTTTATACTGAGATAGTCTCAGCAAAGATCAGACCTCCTGCTGTAGGAGCACTCCAACACAGATAGTTCTGTCCCTGTGATAATAATTACATCTCCAAATTGGACAGACACAAGCAGTGGCACATCCTTGAAGCATTGTCTCCCATGTTCTCATTGATAAAGAAAAGCTCAGTTGTGTAAGAGGATTACTTGTTTTCATAGCAAACCATCCCAAAGTGCATCAATTACACTGGGAACGACTCAACTCTGTGAACTGCTTAACCACACTGTTAATATAACCAAGGCTGCATTAAGCCAAGCCATTGCTGATGTGAAAACAACTTACATAACTATAGTCCTTTCTTCTTTGCCATTTTTCCTACACTTCAACAAAAAACCCCCCAAAAAATCACCAAAAAAACCCCCACAAAAAACCCCCCTGTGTTACAGTAAGTCTACCAAAGCCTAAACTGACTAGCTTCAGACACAAATAAATAGATTTAGCATAAATGTGGCAATTGTGAACATGAATTAATTTCCATAAAGGCAAAAAATCAAAAGGCACAGAAATACTTTTAAGAGATATAGTTCTTCCTAGTGCATTTCAGATTGAGAATTATAGGACAGTATACTCCTAAAACATTCTGGGAATCAATGGCATAATGAACTGATGAAACCTCAAAAATTCTCTGCTCTTCCATAGGAAAGGCAGGCCATAAGCTGCAGCAACGCACATGCTCTGCTTCTTCCAGTGCACCAGATGCAAATTCAAAAGCAGCACACACAACTGAATCTTTGTGCCAGATGAAACCTTGGCTTACATTCAAAGACAACAAATTAATGCCAACATTTTACTCATGTGAAACCCACTCATTACGTCTTGCACAGGGACCACCAGTGAAGTCACCATTTAGACATGTTTATGCCTACCCACCCATCCTTATGTTTCTACATGTGAACATTCCTGAACATTATGGAATAATGAATGATCTAACACTGGAATAAACTGAATCAAAACTATTCATGAATAAATATCATGTCCATGCCTCACACCTTGCTTGCTTGCTTGCTTTCTCTCTTCCCATCCTAGGAATGTGAACTGCTCTTCCCTATGCCCCACACTGTCTTTCTGCATGAAGTCTCTCAGTCCATAACTTGCCTTTCCTCTCTTAGTCTCTCTTCTTGCTTTACACTGTCTATTTTTTAGAACACACAAAAATAGCTGTAGTATAAGTGTGACACACATGGAGCTCTAAAAATAAATTATCGTCTCAACTGGTTCTCTAGCAATTTCGTAGTGGTAAAAAAACCTCTACAAAATATTTAATTTTACTTGGGTTTGAGTTGGTGTTTTAATCAGTTTCTGAAAAAAGATTAATTGTGTCATGGCATTTTTTGAGCAAAACAATGTATAAATTAAAGAAAAAACACTGAACATTTAAATTATTCAAGCAGTCCTTTTTGGTTTTTTTAGTGAAAGAAAAAACATATTTTTTCCAAAAGATTTTTGCCAAATCCAAGTGTATACAGACAACACCAGCTGAAGGTACAAGCCAGATTTGTGGGGATAAGGCATTCCCAGCACAGTACTGTTACCTCTGACAGCTGTTTTAATGGTGAGGAGCCAAAACTCACTCATGGAAAACACAAGCTTAGCAGGGTCCTAAATCTAGCACATTTTCCCCACATGAATAAACTGCACACAAAAAAAAACCCAACACCAAAACCAAAACCCAACCCAGAGAAAATCCCAAACATATTCCAAAGCAAAACAAAACAAAAATGACTTACTGTCTTCTTCAACATTTTGACGGCGTAAGGTTTCTGGGTCCCTTTCTGCCTGCATCTGTAGACAATGGATGTAGCCCCACTAAATTAAAAAAAAAACAAACAGGAAGAATAGTTGGGTTGTACATACAACTCTTCGAATTTGTCAATAAACAAGAGTTGCCTACATTTTCTACTCCTCCCAGTTTGGGCAAAACTACCTCACTTTTCCCCACAGATGCAAAAAACCCTCTCCCCCCAAAACCAGGAAGTGTCAGAACTTCCCTGTGTTTAACCAGTGAACGTCAGCAGTTACTCAGCCAACTGAGGTTGCAAGAGTTTAACATCCTTCTTGGTCACACCTTTTATGTCTCATGGCAATCCCTGGAGCTTTCCTTAGATAATCAAGTGAACACATCATGCCTTTGTGAGGGCAACACATTTGCAACAATTAGTTACATTGTGGGGGTTTTTCACTAATTGATAATGGCAGCAATGGTGAGACAGAAGAGGCAACTTTTGCACTTGCCCAGTGGCCCAAACAGTCAAATTTGGCACCAAATGGAGCAAGCAGCACTTTGGGTTAATTCAGCGGAAGCTGGTGGGACTTGTTCACAGCAAACGTAGACTGGGCTTACATCTTCTGTTTGCCTTCAAGGGTAGTCACTTGAGTGTGCTGTCTGAGCACTCCTAACATAAAATTAGGCCTCTGCTGGGTGGAAGACTCTTCTCTGAATGGGAAGTTGGGCTAGATGGTCTCCAGAGGCAGGTTCAGTTTGCTGTGCTTTACTTGTTACTGTCACGGAAGGGCCCTGTACTCTATGAATTACTTAAAGAGAGGTGAAACCTCTGGCAAACTCATACTGGTTACAAACCACTCAGATGTGTATTCTACCACAAAATGGATGCAGTGAAGTGCCATCACTGAATTTAAGGCATTTTTGGAAGATTCCTGCCCTCAGATTTGTCACTCAGTCTCAGCACTTCTAAGTAGCTGCATATTTTCAAGGTAGAGGGGACTGCAGTTATTACATATGACCTCCTGAACAACCATTGCAGAACTGCATACAACAACTCTGGAGTGAGCAAATTCCCATATGTACCACATGTCAAATTGCACTGCAGATCCCTCTGAACCAGGAGAAACCTATCTCAGTGAGTCTACAGGAGACAACCAGAAGCTGCACAATGACAGGAGCAGCTTTCTTTTAAACAGTAGAATGGCATAGCCATGCTTGACTATAGGAATAAAGCTGTAGCACAAGGTTCATTATTCTGGGTGCTGGACAAAACTGCCCTGGGTGCCTTTCACTTCTCCCTCCTCAGCACAGGCCAGAGAGGTGCCAGACAAGGCTCTGAGCAGGCACATCCCTATTTTTATAAGTACATGAGTGGGCACAAGAACTGGCATTTGATTGAGAAGATTTATTTCAGAAAGACCTCTTCATAAGGAAAGGTCACCTGTGGCAAGGGTGATGCAGCTCAGTCATCTGAGGCCTTCTCTGCACTACATACAAATTAATCTTCACTTCATCTCAAATGCTAAAATGATTAGTCTCTCATAAAAGTATATTGATAAACGTGTGGGAGTACTGAGAACTTCAGTGACTCCCAGAATCATTACATGAATTTAATTAGATCTCCCCTCCTTGGCCAAGTCTCAAAGGAATCTATTTAGCAAGAAGAAAAAAATATACCACATTAAAAAAACTCTCACATCTTTTAAATACAACAAAAAATGTTAAAAGATAGAATTCTAAGAACCTGGTGTGATAAGGTTTATATCTCCAGTATTTCACCACAGGATTGCAATGGGGAAGTCAGTGCATAAACTGCAAATCATTCCTATACTCGGCTTCACATATGCAGAGTGCAGTATAATTATTAGTTTACATATGTTCTTACAAAGTAGGCAGCAAACCTTCCAGAAATTATTGTGTTTGGGTGAGGGCAGCTATCCAGCTGATGATCCAAATAAATAGATGACCATTCCTGTGCACACTCTTGGTGTTCACTGCTGCTGTGGCAATGGAGGGCAGTCTCTGTCTCTCAGTGTTTGCTTTACCAATTTGCAACCTGGTGCTGCAAAGCCTTCCATGTGAATAAGAGCCTAGCCACTAGAATGCCTCAGATTATTTAACTGGCTTAGTCATGAGATGGACAGCTACACCAGCAAGGATAGATAGCATCACATCACCTTTAACAGTTCATTTGACTATGCCTAAACCTGGAAGACAGGCAGCATAATGCTTGAAAGAGGTGTAAGACAGCCCAGAGAGAGAATCCAGTTGAGCGGTTTGGCATCAGGCTCATTATTCAATATTCAAAACACACACAGAGGGGCTACTTTAGAAATTATTCTCTACTGTACAGTTTTCTGCATATCCCTAGAGTCCTAATTTGGTGTAAAATTAATGACAAGGTATTGCAAGGCTTGGGAACACTTTCAAAGAGTTTGCCTTTGGTTTATGTGGCTATGCCCAGCTCTGACAGACATGCTCCCACCAGCCAGGAGAGAGAACACCTAACATGAGCTGAAAACCAACGCTGTTTTCCTCTTCCATGCCAGAAACCAGTACAAGAAATAAGGAACAGGATGGCAACCTGCTTACACCACTCCTGGTGCAAAACGTAGCAGAGAGCTATTCCAGTATGGACCTGATTCCTTGTTTCTTTGGTGGTAACAGGATATCTTTGCTTCTCCACAGTTAAAAAAAAATAAAGTAGGGGAGGGGGTGCCAGCAGAAATCAGCCTATGGATCTTAATGTAAATGTGCAAACAGAACTGCCTCATGCAAATCAGGGTGGTTTGCTTTGCTTCTTGTTTTGGCTTCCTGCGGGAGCTTTCTGCTGAAGCTTTCTGCTGAATCAGCACATCCAGCTTTCCTGAGACTGAGTGACTTGGAAGGTCACCAACTGGAGCAATTCAAGCTTTCATCACCAAAGAGCAGTGGCAAGATTCAGCTGCAAGACTCTCATGTAAAGCTGAAACACTCAGAGAGCTGCTAATTGTAGCCTCTTGCCCCTAACCTGAGTTTTTTCAACCTCAAACCTTGACTGCCATCAACCGGCCTCTCAGAACCTCCTCTGGAATTTGCATCAGCTGAAAACGTCATTGATACATTTGGTCGGAACACACAAATACACAGAAACCAAGAACCCTTGTGGCAACATGCCACTCCCCTCCAGCATGGGATTTATGGCCAGACAGGCAGACCACGAGCCTCTCAATGTCCTGTTCTCTGCAGGGTGTTTCACTTTGTCTGAATCATAAATATAAATAGTGCTACAGAAAGAGATCACCTATATTCAGTGGTTAAGGCACTTATTTGACAAGCAGCAGACAACAACTCTAGAGAGTATTTAATCTTACCCCATTAACAGTTCAAATGGGAGAAACTGAGAGGGCCCTGAGCCCAACCAGCTGATAATCACTTGCAGAAGTACACTGCAGTGTGTGACAGACAAGTGACCCATTACCAATTCAGGCTAGAAACCAGAAATTATGTCTCCCATATTCCACAAGATTACTCACTATATTGTGCTTGCCTATTTAGAATTGATTCTGTCAGCTTTTGCCTCTTTGTATTTAGTGAATATATACAAACATAGCTATCTTTGCATATATATATATACACACACATTTATATGAAATATTTATTATATTTGTATATGCAAGTATGTATTTATTTGCTACTAAAGAAAATGAGGTTTAAAGGAGCATCCGGCTGCTGGTTTTTTGCACCTTTGCCTGGAAACAGTCTACCTGAACTCAAAATACAAATTATTTGAAGTTGGCTGGAACAAGAAAATTGGAAAAAAAAAAAGGCATATTCTTGGAATATGGAGTTGACCAAGTTAGAGAACAGTAATTAGAATTGTTGAAAATATTGTCATTCTCCTTTACTGACACATGTGTTTTGGTCTGGAAAGCTGCTTAATGATTCTGTTAAAGATTTACTTTTAAAAGCCCAGGTATAACTGTGAACATGCTAAAGAACAACAGCAACAACAACAACAACAGATCCTTTTACTGTGAACATGCCACATGCTTTACTACAAAAATATGTTTCTACATCTACATATATACATACGTGTATATGTATTGAACTTAGAAAAAACCTAAAAATCATGTATATGTCTTAGCTACTTGGTCATAGTGGAAAACAAGACCACTCACTTTTGAGATGCCACCTACAATGAGGACAATGACAACACATGAGAAGGCTCATGATGTCCTGTGCATGGAATGTGTCAAGGCTGCAGCACACACAGCTCAGTATTAGCATAGAAATAGTCTTCCTGAAGTATAAATACTTCAGTGACACAATAAATTCACTCACTCATTAGCCAAGCAATGTAGGTAAGTACCACTAAATACATCAGAATAGACTAAAATTCAATAATTGACCTCATGTCAGTTATTGAATAGCATCTGTGTTGTTTTACACGCAAATTTGAAAAATGCTTTTAAAATATTTAAAATGTGCAAAACCTTCTGCTCCCTCCGCATCCCCTTCTCAATATACAATTGGTTGAGTATTCTGGATTATCTTCCTTATTGTTATCCTCAGGTGTTATTGAGCTTCCAATTATTTCAGAAAGATACTGTTTTAAATGTTGGGCAACAGCACCATAGTGCCCTGCCTGTGCTAAGGACTCCAGACTGCAAAACTGAGAGAAAAGGCATGGCCACACTTCAAATACATGCAGTCAAAAATAGCGGTGTCAGCACAGATGGAAGGAAGGCAGGGACGCCCAGGAGGGGTGTTAAGGAGGTGGAAGCGATCAGCAGAATTTGCACATAAAGGAGAAAATGGAATTTGCAGGATCCTGCAGTGGAGCCTGGCAGAGAGAGAAAAGACAAAGCAAGAAAAGACAGAATTTGACCCAGTTTGGAAGAAGCATTTCTTCCCCAAAATCCACAAAAAGCTTCTGCCTCTGAAACAGAAAAGGCAACCAAAATGAAATGCAGCCATATGTATATTTGGCTCCAGGTAGGTAGTAAAACTAAATTCCTCGAGCTGCAGTTTTTAAAATAAAATAACACTCATTGGCAGTAATTTCACTGTAAGTAGGAAATCTGGTCTTTTCAAAAGTAGGTCAGCATTTCCACACCATGCCCACTCATCCTGGTTTTTATATTGCCTTTTGAATCAACTCATTACAAATACAGTCCTCAATGTAATCTCCTGCAAATTTCATTTGGATTAAATTCCTTAAGTTCTGAATTGATTTTTTAAAAATAAATTAGTTTGTGTTTCATGCAGTCAAACAATGATTACACAATCAAGTTTGTCCAATAAAAACAGGTAAAAGAATGATCGGTCCCAAGAAAACTGTACCTGGTACAAAGCCATGGAAATCTGAGTTGCCAAAACTGCAGAAAGAGATCAAAGTCCACTACAGGTTTCCACAAAGAATAATGATTTCTTTGTACAGTTTACAGAAGTATAAAGTTAAAACACATTAATTTACTCTTAGATATACACTAAAAGGTCAAAATGGATTTATAGAAATGAAATTACAATTCCTAGACTTCAAAATTAAACATCTTGTTTGCAGTTAAAAGACTGGACAGAACAAAAAAAAAGATAAAATCTACTAACACTGAGAGGAATTAAAATTAATTTAAAACTGCATATTCCATGGCATTATTAGTATTGCCTTCACTTTAAAAAGTACATTCATGTAAATTTGGAAATTCTCATGACTTGCATTTCATGTGGAAGTATCAAACAAACTCTTTCTACAGTAGTCTGACAAACAATGCTTAAATTATTCAAATCTAATCTCAAAGCTTCTTCTAAATATCAATATCTACATATACAGGACTTGCAGGCAATTGCAAGCAACTGCAGCCCTCCCTTTCCCCTCATTATTTCACAACTTGTAAACAGAATGGAAAATTTCACAAAACATATATGATTTAGGAGTAGCAAAAAGCCTTGGAATCTGACATTCTATCAGGAGTAAAACAAATCTTTAAAGAAGGCGAGTTTGGTGGAAAAAAAGTACACAGTTTTGAAAAGGAAATCTAATTCCATTGCATTCCAGAGTTCTCGCTGGTTTGATTTTGAGAATGAAAACATCCATACCTTTTCAGTTTTTGATTTTTTTTTCCTTTTTTTTTTTTTTTCTTTTTGACTTTCAGCTGCTGAATTGATTTTCTAATATTTGAGGTGAAAGGACTTTTTAGCAATTGTTCAGGCTGGCCTGCAGAAGCAATGCAATAGTCCAACATGATATTTTTCATGTTCAGCCTTCACTGCATTCATCAGATAGAAGGAGCTTTAGATAAGCACAACAAAAGACATAAACTATCTTTAAAAAAACTATAATCGAACTAGTGCTTGCCAATAGTCTTGAACCTGTAACTGCTACAGATAACAATTTGTAGAACTGTAATTCTTTTGACATGGGGTGGGTTGGCTGATGAAACACTAATTAAAATGCAGCAGTTCAAGCCATTCCTGCTGTGGTGGCTGGACCAGCAGCTGATAATTCCTGTTGGGACTGCAGCAGCACATTTCTAACTTGCTTCCAATGGGGCTCCTCCCTCAAGTGTGGCAGGAAATTTGCAGAAAAAGACTTCTGTCCCACAAAGAGTCTAAACACATTGTTACATCTGACAGTACTGCCTTTTTAAATCACAGGAGTTCAGTTAGGAGTCAAATTAGCTGCATTCTTTCATATCCATATTAACATTAGATAATTTTCCCCCACCACAAATGCTACCTCTTGAATTTCAGTTTAGCTGGAAGGTAAATATTGAGGACCAGAAAGAGACGACCAACACTGAGTCTGGCTTCCCTGCCTTTCACTGAGTGGAATCAGCTGACCCCAACTTACTGAAAGGGCAAGAATCATTATCTCAGGCATTAATTTGAAAGCACAGAAGCAAAACTCAAACTGAACTGAATTCCAGAGGTTACTGCTGTACCGTGAGTAGATTGCTCCCCTTGGAGTAACCCAACTTTCTGAAAGTTGGTTCCTGAACTGAACTTCAGGTATGATTGCTGAAATGCAGATATGAGGTGAAGATTAGAGCACTTTGTACAGCACTGCGTAAGAAAAGTGTATAGAAAATACATTCGCCATTTCTTCATTTTCCTTTAACCCCTCTAAAATGTTGGGTGAGACTGCACATAGGAGTAGCTGTATTTCTAAAACATTCTCAGTAGGAAACCCAATTTCTTTCCTACGAAGTCAGAAAAAGACATGTCACTTAAACTTGGCTGAAATGGAACTTGTAATAATGTGGAGCTGACTTTTCAACATGAAGCTCTTGCAGTCCAAAGACCCAGAAAGTGATCGTGAATATTTTATTTGGAAACAAGTTTTCCTTGAGACTGCTCTTCTCTTTTCAGGGACTGGAGAGTGCTTAGCTACCCCTGTTAAAGCAGTTCAGTGAAATGGGGAGAGCAAAGAAAAGGAGGTGGAAGAGTGGACTGAGATAAGCCATGCATGTTTTTGTCCTTGGTATTGAACTTTGGACACAGAGGGGCAAATTTTCCAACCCAGGTGCTTACACTACCTGTGCAAGACGCAGACCCAGATCCTTAGACTGGCAGTCTCGAGCATTTTCTCACAGCCACAGATGCTGTGCACACACACTTTTTGGTTCCATGACATGGCCTGCCTGGCCCCTCCTAGGTCCCACACAAAGCCTGACTACTGAAACTATCCAGTGAACTCACCCCTCCTGGGAATACATATGCCTTATTTAAAGCACCATTTAAACCCCTGTCTCATAAGCAGCACTTTTCCCCCCTTCTCCTCTTAAAAGATACTAATGAAGAATAAACATGATTTATTTAAACTTAATGAAGAGTGCACATGAGGAAAAAAGAGCTCTGAGCAGTAAAAACTTTGTAAAACCTTCTGTGTTGTGGGCCCTTCCTTCCTGGGCCATTGCAGAATTACCTGCCTGGGTTTTTTTCCTGGTGATATATTCCTTCATCAGGAAATGTTTTAAACAGTCTGTGCTTTGAGCAGGTGTCAACATCATTGATTCCTGCTCTTCATGACAATCTTCAGATGCAGGAGGCAGACTGGACTTTACACTAAATGACAACATGTGGCAGTATGAACATCCTCACATGTTGAATCTGGTTCTCCTGGTCAAGGGAAGGGAAGCAATATGGAGATTACTGATTTCTAACAGCTTGCTCTGCACATAGAAAAGTAACCATTTGAAATCAGACATTGAAAAATTAATGTCTGTCTGTGTCTGCAGATCTAAATCGAGCTTTGAACAAACTTTACAACCAGTGAGTTTAGGCCTAGTCATTTTTGGGATTCTGAAAGCTCTTGTGCCTATGTGTATCCTCAATAGCCCTCTTTTTGGTAAGTTACTCAGCTTTCTCCGTGGAGGTTTGTGTTGTGTTGAATCGTCAATTCCTATGCACTGTCTTCTCTCAAATAAATTGCTTTTGCCAAGAAGTTTATGTTCAGTGCCAGCCCAGGATCCTTTACCACAAGACAACAAACAAAATTTTAATATATGTCAGATTCAAAAGTTCTTGGGCCTTTTTTATTTTTAGCTACCCTGTATATTTTCTTCTTTAAACCTGGTGGGACAGACTCATAAGCTATAAGACTAAAAGCCAGGCAATGCAAAAGAGTTTGGAGGAACGCATAATATTTTGCCATTGCTCCCTAAATTAACATGTTTTATAACGTTCTCTGTATTCTGATCATACTTACATATATTCTCAAAATATAAACTGAAATAGCTGATTTTTCATAAGAGGGAGCACTTTTAATCTGTCATTTCTAGTATTTTTGTAACAGTCAGAAAACCTAATTTTCCATTATCATAACAATAACCTGCAGACTTAATGCTTGGTTGTGATTTTACTGCATTAACAAAGCTACAGAAGAAAGATGAATCTGCAGCAGAGAGACACTGTTACTACTTATAAAACAGGAAAAATTCTTGAGAAAATGAAGAAGATTGCCTTAAGGCATACTCTGATGCAGGTTTTGTCAGTGGGGGTTATCTACATCAGAGTGACAAGTTTTGCAATCCTGCTAAGCCTGGCGACCAAATGTCAACTTACTGCAAGCGCAGGGGAGGTTTCAAGTCAGGTCCTGTCTTCCAAAACTGTAAAGACCAACTCTTCCAGCATCAGTTCTGGTGGCTGGGAAAGACCTAAGTAGGTCTAGAACTTCCCTAAATGGTGGATTTCTTCTGCATGCACAGAGGAACAATGCTGCATCAGTCCTCAGCTACCCTGCAGATGCCATGCAGCCCTCCCTATCCACCCTGGTGCCAGGGACGAAGTGGGAAGGAAGTTGGGATCACCATACCTTCCTTCTCAGAGACATATGTACACCATGCAGGACTGCAGTGGGTTGGTCTAGGCTGTCAGGTGCCCTCCAAGTTCCTCCATCACTTCCAGTCCATCAACATGTTTGGGGAGAAGCTGGTGTGAAGTTTGACAGAAAAGATTGTGGATTGAGATGAGGACAGAGAGATCCCTTACCAATTACTGTCATGAGCAAAACTCACTTGGCTTGGGGAAATTAATTTTAATTATTGCCAATTAATAACCAAGTGGAAACTGGATAGAAAAATCTTACATCAGAACATATTTTAATCACATTATCTTCAGGCTTGGATGGGAATGTTGTGCCTTTGTGGGGGTAATTATTTACTTTACACTGGTGGGTACAGCAGAAATCCAAGAACACTAATGCTGTACAAAGCATTGTGTGACAGGAGAGATGGTCTCCCTGCCCACTGGACAGGCAGAACCCACAGGCACATGGGTCAAGCAGGCAGCGTGGGGATGGGTTTAGGCTGTGAGATCTGAAGACAGAAAGTCGGATGGGATATCCCAAATGTGTCTCAAGGACAGAAAAATACCAACAACAAAGCCACCACCACCACCAAAAAACCCCCAATCAACCAAAGCCAGTCGTAGCCTGTGTATTCAATTCCAGAAGTTCTGTGTTTCTGCTGGTCAGCAATAGTTCTGCTCATTCGTTTTCCTGCTGTGTTGCTGCTCTTTCTGGTTTTGGTGCTTTATAACTGGACCACCACAGACCACGGAATTTGAAAACTGAGTGCTTTGTGCTGCTTGTGTGAGATGGAAGGCAGCAGGCACAACAAAGGCCGTAGGCAGTAAGGTGGAAGGCACTGGGAAGGATTTTGTGAAGCAGATAAATGTTACAAGATAAGAAGAACACAATTAACAGAATCAAATGCCTCTCATCGTAAAGCTGTGGCCCGTGTGTGTTTTCACTTTCTGAGTTTTGTTTTTCCTTAGTTGTAGCAGTGAGCACCTGACTTGGCTGAGCTCCTCTGGCCTTAGAACTGCTGGGCGAGAAGATGCAGAAAGGACCAGGGGTGACTCCCAGCCACTTCTGTCATCTAACGTGGTGGTTCCTTTGGCCAATGACGTGTTAACCTCCAGTGCAAGGACTCTGACATGATCTTCAGCAGCTTCAATTCAAAGTTAAAGGAAAGCCTCTTGCAAAGCCTTCTTGCAACTCCATCTTTAGAAGCGTTAATGTCAGCAGGGACTCTCATTTCTGGAGCTATGAAGGATAACAAGTCTGAGCTTACAGTTTGCAGGTTTGACTGACTTCCCCACGTTCCCTCGTGAAAAACATTTGTGCAATTGGGAATTTAGCACAGTCATATCTTCTCCAGATCTTTCTGTAACATCAAGGTAGAAGTTTTGACTTCCAGAACTAAATGAATCTCCCAGTCCTTTCTACATCAAATACAAGATCAGTTTCCAAACCTGAAGCTCAGTCTTTCCTGCATCCAGCTGTCACCTGGAGCAGTAAACTATATAAAAAACCCATTTATTCTAGAAAAGACTTCCTCTCTCTCATTCCAATACTCCACGAAGTCCATACTCACCTGCCCATAGTCACTCTGAAGGATAGCAGGTGAAAACAATGATATTCCTCCCAGATGTTTCCTTCTTCAGCACTCTGTGATGAACATCACCCAGTCACCACTGACATCAGCACTCTGACTCAAATATTCTCACACCTGCCTTAATAGGGCCTTTAATATTCTATTTACCTTTTGTAAAGACCCCAGCTTTCTTCACACAATGTTTTTTTTTTGCTAGTATTCCCTATTAACTAAAGAACTTAACTTTTTCTTCTTTTTCCCCTTCCCCCAGCACATTTTAAAAATATGTTCTTTGGTAAATTTAATCAACCAGGCACCTTAATCTTTCTTCCTTCTTAGAGCTACTGCTGTGTATTCTGCTCCATGTTGCCTTTCCTGCTTTTTCTGAAATTCCAATTTTCACCATTCTATCATGACAGCTCCCAGTGCAGCTAAACCTACAAAAACTTCAACAGGATGTTAAGAATGTCACAGAAGCCATTCTCAATAACCGTGATCACAGACCATCCTGGTAATTAATCGCACACATCTGCAGGCAAGTGCATGTACACTGATTTAAGTTTTCATGGAAGTGTCACCACTACTCAATGCTTGAAATGAGGGAACTCGATTTCTTAGTTATGAAATTATTGTTTCCAAGGAGAAGATTTCAGAACTTCTAGTCCATTAACATCTTTTATCTTTTCTTTAAGTTCTCTGTACCAGTCACTGATCAAGCCAGTGTTTAATAGGTGATGCTAGAGAAAGGCTGCAGTTTCCATTTTTAAAGGACTGAGGCTTTCTAGCTGTCAGAGCTGCTCTGTAATCTGGGATAATGAATCTCATCTAATCTGTGTCAGTCTGTACTCCTGTACATAAAGAACTCAGCACAGAGGTGTATTAGAGGTTCAGAAATAAATTACTTCTTTCATGTTCTCCTCATCATACTGAAACTTCAAGCACAGGGTACTCCAATGACATACCTGAAGGCTGTCATTTCCAAACTCCACTGGAATATAAAATAGAACTGCAGTTAGGCAGTATTTGCAACATAGTCATAGGGTTTACAGATTCACATTTTTAAAACAAATTTTTAAAAATGTTCTGTGTGTTCTCTCTTCAGAGCGTGGCTTGAAACAAAACATGCAGTCAATTACGGTCATGCAGCGGTTCATGCTCTTGTAAGCTCTAAGTGGGTAACAGCCATGCAGATCAGCTGTCCATGCCAGCAAGTGGCTGGTGTATGCCCTGCACAGCAGAGGTCCCCTGCAGGCACAGCTCCAGCATCCACACCAGTCACAGCCTGGGAAAAGAGCTGTGATGCACCAGCAGCGAGGAAGGTTTGGACATGGAACCCCAAAGATCTTCTGCTGTCAGACAGGCAGGTTCTTCTGTGTCCCTCAACACCCCTTTGTGTGCCTGCATCTCTCTTTGTGACCCTGAGAACCCTTAGGTGTCCCTGCACTCCCCTTTGTGTCCTTGCACATCATTTTTTGTCCCTGCACACCCCTTTGTATCCCTGCATACTACTCTGTGTCACTGGAAACCACTCTGTGCCCCTGCACTCTCCTTTGTGTCCCTGCACACCCCTCTGAGTACCTGCACATCTCTTTGTATCCCTGAACACCAATCTATACCTCTGCAAACCACTCTGTGTCCCTGGAAATCACTCTGTGTCCCTCCACACCCCTTTGTGCCCTGAAGATTGGGTGTCACATTCACATGCAGAACATTCTCCTCTGAATAAGAACCAAGCTGTGAAAGGCATCGTGTACCCCCTTCCCATGATTTCCTTTCTTGATGCTTGGAGAGGAAACACCCTTAATGAGATCTCATGTGAAGTCCAACTCTGCAAACTTATCTTTACAGGTGTCGAAATGCTGCTTCTGAGCTTGAGCCTGGTTTGGCAAAATTTATCCAAAATCGAACAATTCTTTTCTTGAAGATTTAACTGACGATGCACAAGACTCATGGTGATCAATATACCATTCCTGTAGACGATTAGTTATGCTTTAATAATATTTTCTGTGCAAATATCTAGTTAATAATGTTTTTATCTGGAAAAAATATATAGCACAAAGTTTTAGCCTATATCAACTCTACAAAGAATTTTAGTAATGTTGGGCTCTCTAAAGCTTTGGCTCCAAAGAGGGAGGCAAAATATAATTTTAAATTATTTGATACATCCTTTAAAAAAATTTTTTTTGAGGTTCACTATATTGCTGGGAAATTTATCCACATTGTCATTCAGAAGAAATATTTTCCTTATTCCTCCATCTGAACCTTTGAAAATAATTTTTTTTTGCCCCCACTGACTTAATAACAAACCTGTTGGCAATGGCAATTTGTGAATTCTGTCAGGAAAATAATGCTTTTAAGGAAATAACACTAATGCTTGTTAAACATTGAATACACTCACAAAGTTGAGAAACTGTTGCAAGGGTCACAGCAATCTGTGTAGGACTATGTCCTGTCTTGACAAAAAAACAAGTGGTTATGGCTGACAAAATATTAATGATTGTGGCCAAACAGTCCTCACCCTTTAGAGAGAGCTTTTTGTGTTGCATTTGCTATAAATGCTCAAGGGTCCAAAAATTTTGTATGCAATGCAGACTGTAGCCTCAAGGACATTGGAAACTCCGTCCCACTCTGTCCCTCTCCTCTCGCAGCATTCTGCTTTTTTCATTCACCCACTGGAGCTATCAGCAGTTCTGTAACTTACTACCCGTGATCTGTGTTGTTCTTCCCTTAGCACTTCGGCATTTTGAGAAGATTGTGCACTATTTCAGCAGCTCTCACAGTCCTGTTTAGTGTCAATTAGTAAATCAGGTAGGCAGAACATAAACTAAAATAGCTCATATTTAAAATATTACAGACTTAGACTGTAAAATATTACAGCCTTAGTCTACATTTTTCCTGGTTATATAAAAAATGTGGTTCAGACTGATGGAAACTACATTATTTCTACAAACTGACTCAGGCACAAAAAATATTTAGCTATTAGCCAGAGCAATGGACACAATTTCAGTAAGATTTGTGGGTCTGCACATACAGTCATGTGGCTTGATTTTAATCACAGGACACTGGAACATGCACCACACACATGCTTAGGTACTAATGAGGGTTTAAACTCACTTCCCTCATCTTGCTTCCCCTGCCGAACACATATAGTAAGAAGAAAACTGATTAAGAGCTAGTATGTGTAGCAGCTTACCACACTGAAAGCAGTAACATTGGCAAAAACCCTAGTTTTTTTGTTTTCCTAGAGAATGATGTTATGCAAATAAAAACAGTAAACAGAACAATCAGAAGGACTACTAAGATGTTTTTCTAGTACTTACAGGGAAGTTTTCAATATAAGCACTATTCTTGCAAACCATTTTCCCAGTAAAGGATAAGTTTAGCACTCTTTAAAGTTTGACAGACAGCCTCAAATGCACTCTGCTGCTGCTTGAGACACTTAGAAACCCTCTATATCTCCCTTTAAAGACAGAATAAAGTTGAGGCAGGACATAAAGAGTGAAATGTGGCTTTCAACTATGGATATCTAATCTAGGTCTGAAAAAGAGTTTAGGTCAGAAGTGGGACGTGGTGATGTCACGTAGTTGAATTTGTGGACAATGACTGCACAACGTAGAAAAACATGTCAGTTAAAGAACAAAGCACACTCAGAGCAGCTTAAAGAACCAGAGCTGCCATTCCAGGGTGTGGAAAAACTGTGTAACACCTGTATAGTTGCATCTATTTATTGTTCAGATACATAAGCAATAAATTTACTCCAAAGCAGGTGCTACCAAGATGTTTTGACCTGTTACATATTCTTGTTCTTACATGAAGCTAATTATAGGCCATTGCAAGCCACTTAGAAGCTTCAGGTCATATATTTAAAATTAATTGCTTCATTTCTCCATATTCGTATTTCTGAGGAAGACTCTTCAAAGCCACTGTCAGTCCCCCCAGGAAAAAAACCTGTTACCTGAATAACACGCTGCTACCATACACTTACTGCAACACCCCTGGATTTACCCTTACAGCTGCATTTAGCTAACCAGAGCACTTTTTAAGTCCCATTTCTTTGGTAAGCCTTTCTGTAGATGCATAAATGCAAAATTTATCTACAGGGCAAATTTGCCAGCAGCAAAGGAGTAGGATTGGGTCCTAATTGCAGGGTGCCAACGCGTAATGTCTGTGAAGAGGAGTAATTAAGAGTCTTAAATTTCTGCCTTCGTTGCTCCAAAAGTAAAAAGCAAAATACACCTTCCTTTGGCACCATCAGTCTTCTAACAGAGAACTACTATGGTCTTGGAAAAAAAAGCACTCACACACAAAAAACCCCCAAACAATCCCCGCCCCCAATCAGACAACAAAAAGACAGAGGAGGGAAGTTAAAAAGAAATTAGGTATGTACTTCAGATACCTCTTGGTTTTTACCGAAGTGCAAAATGATAGACCTCACAAATATCTTCACTAAGACTTAAATTTACTTTGGGAGTTGTTCTGCAGTGAAGAACTACAATACCTGAAAATAAAGTACATTTCTTGAATTATTGTCCCAGGGCAAAAACTCTCCTTCATTTTAACATAGAGGGTGCCATTTTGTGTCAGGGATCTTATTACATGAGAAACTGACTTCCAAGTGTGGCATTAGTCTTTCATTTTTGTTCTTTGGGGAATTCAAATTAAGACAGAGTTCTTAAGAAGTGGCATATTGGCCTTCTTGAAAGGTAAACCCTAGGTATTTAAATGTACATGTGCTGCAACTCCAGTGAGAATTCCTAACTTCTGACATAGTCCATCTGCTTATCTTTCAGCAGGGTGGGCCTGGCTACAGGCAGAGAAATCAGAAGCTGCTGCTGTTGCTGCAGAGATGCTGAGATAGTCTGGCCATATGGTGAGCTCTGGAGAAAGAGAGAGAGGGAAAAAATTCTCAAAAAGGTCACCCTGACTCAAAAGACCCACATTGCTCTGGTTGATTCATCTGGGTCATGAAGCAGCTCCTAGGTGTGGTCACAGGACAGCTCTCAAGAGGTAGGAGAACAGGGCAAATATTATGAAGTTGCACTTGGCAAATACTTCCGTATGTCATGATTCCAAACAACATTCTTATTATTTACTGCAAATCCTCCCTCTCCTCTCAAAATAAAGGAAGGAAACAGGACAGATGGAGTTAGGATATTTCTAGTGCATTTATCAGCAGGAAAACTGATGTACATTTACAAATATCCCTCTTGCCAGCCACATAAGGGAAGACAAACTGTATTATTTGCACCAAGTCAGACATTACCCATTTGCTTAACTGACACCATATTGTCCTTGCTTGGGAACCTGCTACTGACCCACTGAGCTCCCACCCAGTGGTTCACTGCCCACGAATTCAGCCTGGTCCCCTCCACTGCACAGCAGCACAGTCAAGAGCAGAGAACACAACCATGAGCTCCAAACACTGCCTGGAGCTGAATCCAGTCTTCACTGCAGCATGAAAGGTAAAACATCTCACCAACACACAAGGACTGAAGGTAGTATTTTAAATCTAGTGCATGACTTTTAGCCAGAGATTTTTCAATCCTGCATTTAAGAAAGATCAATGCATGTTGCATTGCCATTATCAGACTACACAGGAACAAAAATGCTATTGTGGGCCACAAGAGGGTCAGAGAACTGTGCAACATTCCTGGTCAAAGTGCATTTTTTCCCATATTTCATTTCCACTGTCGAATACTGAGCTATTCCCCCTAAATGGTAATCTAAGGAAAACATCCCTTTGCTTTATTTAGTGATAGTGTTTTCCATCATCAAAGAAATCCGCTTGATTTCCTGGATGCTGGCATTTACTGCAGCCTTCTGTCTCCTAGAAAGCATACATGAACTTCTAATGGAGAATGTCTCTTTTCACAAAAGGTAGCACCTTGCATTACATCACTTAATGGATTATTCCTCAACCTCTGGTAATTTTTTTATGCCACAGTATTAAAGTATTTTTTAAAATCCCAAAACATTATGTGCAGAAAAGAATGCTCTGTATTGAGTTTTATAATCAGTTGTATTATTTCTCTGGAAGGTAAAACAGAATTATCAGCCATGTCACAACACCACCTTTCTCTTGTATTTGCCCAGTATTCAAAATTCAAAGGAAGAATAAACTGCCAAACCTAGGCCACCCTCAGGAACAGAGGGCATGGCACAGTGATGCTGAAGTGCCCTCTGATGAACAGAGTATCTCTGAGACTCCGGGTAAAATGAAAATCTACACAGAGGAATTCCCAATCATTCAAATATGAAGAAAGATATACTTGCTGTACTGCCATGAAGATAAATGGTCAGATTAATCACTCTTTGATAAAACTGTTAAAGTTATTCAGGACCTTAATGAGGTCCCAGCTTGTACTTCAGACTGTGATTTCACCATATATATAACATATTTTATATGCAGTTACATAAAAGTAAAAGTGATTACAGAAGTTATCCTGGATTAGTACACCATGGCTTAATATACGTGTTACTTAAATGTACTCATTCACTGCAGTCATACTACAACGATGTAGGCAGAAAAAAGTAATTCCCAGTTATGAGACTTCTAGGGTCACTTGTTGATTTCTATGAAATAGCACAGTTTTGTGAAATATGACCCCGATGACTTCATCATTCTAATTTTTTCCCCTAATTCATTTTTTAAAGTAAACTATGGTTGGAAAAGACTCTGATTTCCAATGTGTCAACAAATGGGCTTAGCTTCCTCCTGAAATTGACAACTATTGCTAACCTACAGCTCAACATAGTTTTGTAAGTATTTAGAAAACATAAAATCAGCAAACTTCCCATTTAGTATGTCACGCACCCCACCACCCTGTTTCCATCTTCATTCCCCTACTCTCCTACAAAAGGGCCTATGAAATTTTGGAAGTGCACCACATTTTGTTCCTAATGGAGGAGCACTGCATTCAACACATCTTCTACTTATCAGGAAGGTCTAGTGCCACTATTGCTAACAAAATGAAGAGGTAGCTTGTTTTCTAAGTTTGTGCAAATAATCTCCCTGACTAGAATTTAAAGATGTGAAATCATTTTCCAGAGTTTCAAATCTACTCCTATCAACTGCAATGGTAGAAAGTCAGAGCTTCATAGTTTGTCCATCAGAGTGGATTTAATTTGCAAAGAGTTAACAGTAATTGCCTATAAAGAGAGATTTAAGGGTAATTATTTTGCTGCCTGGTTTATAGCACTGTAGTTTGTTCAATAATAAAAAACACTGAGTGTGATAAATGAAAGCCTCTTGCCTCTAGTAAAGTAAAAGAAATGAGGACATTGCTAAAAAAAAAGAAGACTGGCTTTGTAATTTCATTAGTCCCTGATCAGAGAGATGCATCCCATTAGTCTGAGACAGGAGTGCTGCCCTAAGAGGCATCACCTGAAGAGGGGGGAGAGCTCACATGAGAAGCATGGTCTGCTCCAAGTGCAGAGGAGAGGAGAGGGGACCACGGGGACCAGTTGCAGTCCCAGGGAGGCAGAAGGCACAGAACCAGTCTTCCAACCTGGGACCTTTTTCGTCTTACTGAAAGTTCACTATTATATGGATCACTTGTAAACAGAGTGACTTAAGTCACAGGAACTGCAGAAAATACAGTTATTTACAACATGGCTGCCTATAGCATGCTCACAATCGTTTGGCATTTTTCTTTTTCTTTTTTTTTCCTCCTGGTTTGGAGCTGCTTTTGAACATTTGTTTCAGAGGTTTGTTGTGGTGGGTTTTTTGTTGGTTTTTTTTAATTTATCTTCAAAAACTTAATTTTGTAAGGGCTATTAATAATGAACATGCAAGGCTATTTTTGTACTATACGGTACTAGAAATGGGCAGAACACAGCAGTAATGTGAAATTACTGCCATTTACTCAAACACTGCAGAAGGGCTACACAAAACTATAATGAAAATTGCTGCTCTGGTTCTGTTTCATAAATTTATGCATGAGTTAAAAAAAAAATCTTGTAGTTATTTCAAGTAATTTTCATGTAATAAAGTGAACACCATACTCCATACAGTAATTGTAAGAGGTGTAATATTATTTCAGCCATGATACTCTAAAAGGGCAAACTGCATGAGGAGATGTTGGAGTTTTTAGGAGCTCCCGTTTGTTTTTCTTTTTCTCTTAAAGAATTTTCCCCATACACACTGCTAGGAGACAGATTACTGAGCACTTAAGAGAGACAAAAGGGCCTAGCCACAGGGGGAGGGAGCCAGCTGCTTGCCCGCTTTTACCTGAGGGTTTGGATTTTTTTTTCTCATGTGGGGGGACAGAGATGCTGGGAGTTTTTGAACTGAAAGAAAAAGGGGTGCAGCCCCTGGCTCTCTTGTTCTCTCGGCGTTCGGAGGGGAGAGAGGCTGTGTTCGCTCCAGGAAGAACTCACCACTGTGGAGTCCTGCTTTCTCTGGCTTTCCTCCCACCGTGCCTCAGAGAAAAACTCCGAGACCCCAAGCCTGCCTTTCCCTGCCCTGCTGGAAGCCGGCCTTCAGCTGCCCTGCCCCACCGCTCCTTGGCCACTCCTGTGAGCCTTCGCTGCACAGTGGCTCTACAGTGCACTGCCCGCCTGCCGAGACCTCCTGGGTTTCCTGCCGCAGCTCCGGAGTTTGATACATCTCCTCTACTACCCGGGATTTTGTGCTTGTCCCGGCTTTTTTCCAGCCTGCTGTTCTTGAGGGGTCGGCTAGGCATCGGTNATACACATATATATATATATATTAGTAAAGAACTGTTATTCCTGTTTTCTCATATCTTTGCCTGAAGGCCCCTTAATTGCAAAATTATAATAATTCAAAAAGAGTTTCATTTTCCATTCCAAAAGAGGCTCCTGCCTTCCTCAGCAGACACCTGTCTTTCAAACCGTGACAGGAGATAATATGTTATTAAATATATTGATACGGTTGAAAAAGCAGACATCTTTTAGTTCTGTCTTCAGATTCTATATCAGTAACATGAGCTGATCAGATGGTGAAAATGCCTAAGATTTTCTTGTAAAGACCATTTCACTGAGTACTAGAAAATGTTTAGCAAACATTTTCAAAATTGTCTGTCCTACTGATTTTTGAAACCCTATTCCTCTCTAGCATATATTAATCTTAGAATGAACCAATTCATCATGTTATTGTTGAGTTAAAGTGATTGAAGAGGTTACAAAATCAGGAAGAGTTTGGCCAAAGCACATAAAACTTCAGCAACCAGCACAATGTATTCTGACAGAACAGTTAAAACCTCCACAAGCATCAACAGAATAGCCTCAAACCAAACTTGGCTCTTTTCAGATAAATTTTGTTCCCTTGGGCATTCTCAGGTGTAACCAAGGAATTCTTTCTTTCCAGAGAGGAAAAAAATTGCAAAAAATCTCCAATGTCAGTGCAAGGGAGTTTAGAAAGATGTGGTACTGCAAAGTTAAGACCAGGACCTGAGACATTAAGTATTAAACTCCTCTGGCTAATTTTAACTCTGCACAGTATTTACATCAGCTTTTGGGAAAACACAGGACTTTGAGTAATTCTTCCTTATTAGCAGACTCATAAGATGTCTCATTGGCACAGCCTTGCTCTACTTTGGTTTTACCTCCCCATTTGTCTGACAGTTTGTGATGCTACAGGCAGTGCTGAATACCTATTCTGAACCATCAAATTACTTGCCTGACTCAATACAATTTTTTTCTTTCCATCTGTACAGAAACAGTGAGCAAAACTCATCTAATCAAATGTCAGTGTGTACCTACCTGATAATTATCTGAATTCCCTTTGCAGATAACAGAGAGAAATTGGCAATTTTGGAACATATTTCATTCCATCCTAAGGACATTTTGAATAGGTCAGGTATAACATGACCTGAAAGAGTTTTAACTGTGAGCACCAATGAAGCTTTATATAGGTACCTATAAAAGTAGCTGTCTTTGACAGGGGAAATGGCTCCCACCCTTCTAAGTACAGCAGCCCATAGAGCAATGAGTTTTTGGATGAAGGTCATGGCAACCTCTTCTCAAGACCCTTAAGAGCAGCAAAAAACCTCACCATGATGCCCATCTCTCATGATACAGAGCCCTTCCAGGTCTTGGTCAGTGAACAGCATTTGATACTCTCTTGATGTAGTCAAAACCAAAAACTTTATGGATCTCTCAATCATCTGCCTCCCCATGTCCCACCCAAACCAGTGCAGACTAACATGTGTGACAAAACCATGCTGAGAAAGCACCCACACTGTGTCATGAGGCATGCACAAAGTTCCCCACAGCACACCACCACTTAAAGCAGAAGAAGAAAGAACACAGGAAAGAAAAACCTTTGAGATGAAAAAAGAAATAGAGATGCCCTCTTAGAGGAAGAAATGGAGAAGGACATGGATACATGTACCTATATTTATCTAGATATCTGGAGATGAGATAGGCAGAGATGGCGAGACACTGAGGGAGGCTGAGGAGGGACGGATGCTGAAGTGAGAAGACAGGCACACGAAGATTAGGTGGTGAGAGGAGGAGGTGGTGGGAGTGTGCAGAGTGGGTCAGGAGACACTCCAAGCAAAGAGCTGCATAGTAAGAAAGGAAGTGAGAAAAAGGAATTCAGAATAGAAGCAGCAGCAAATAGAAAATAAGCACGTAGGCTCATGGTTTCAGAGTTTGGGGACATAGAGCATGCAATGACAAAAAAACCACAGCAGAGAACAAGAGCAAGAGAGAAACTACAAGTTTGAGGAGAACAACGGTATTGCTTTTCAAGCTTAGGCAATGAGTAGTAGTACAGAGAAGCATAAAATGGAATGAAGAATACATAATAGCTTAGATCTTTATTTTTTCTTTTTTAGCACCTGAATTTAATCCTGAGTGTCTTAGAGAAGATACAACACTTGCAGGAAATAATTAAATGTGGTGACGATTTTTTAAGGCTCAATGCAGCATCAAAAGTGGTATGAAAAACAGCTCTGTGGACTTGCTACACCTAATGCCATTTCAAATGTTACACATTCAGGAACTGAGGGAAAAAATTAAAGAAAGAAAAAAAAGTCAACTCTGGCAACCTGCATCAAGCTGCAGTATCAAGCCTCGTGCTTGCATGTGAGCATAACTCATGCCTTCACTAAAATATGGTCTAAACAGGCCTGTGCCATTTCTACACCTTGTGTAACTGAGCAGTCTGTGGACTTGATAGAGGCTCCTGAGACTAATTTATGGCATTCAAATTTCAACCCTGAAAAATCACCATCCTTAAAGAAGGTCTGTCTGTTTCATCTTCATATAAAATTAAACTCATTCTGTAAGCTGAAAAAACCCCAGCTTTTAAAGAAGAATGCATAAAGTAACAATGTAAATCTGCCTTTAATAGGCTGCCTATAATCTTCCCCCTCAAGCTCATCTTCTCTTGTAAAAGCACAGAAATTCTCTTGTGCTCCTGTGCATAAATGTAAGAAAAAGAAACCATTTTTACTTGATCTTTTACTATTACAATAGATTTAGTAGGCGCATTTTGCCTTCCTGCAGTGTCTTTACCTGCCTACTGCCATTCTGTAAATGTGAAGTTATTTAAATCAACCATATCATGCAGTTTTAAGTGCTCTTGCAGCATATAATTTAAATAAGTATGTAACTGCTTTTACTATTGCTGTTATTGATCAGCTACAGTTTTTCTGCCATGGTAATGAAAGAATACATCTTACAGCAGCTATCGATCTCTCATGGCATGATGAAAAGACAAGGATCTAATGGCCCTAGGCAAATCCTAGGTGCACACAACAGGGGCTACACAGGCAACAGCTAGAAAGAAAAACATATACTCTTCAAATCTTATTATTTTAAAGAAAAACAAACCAACAAACAATTATTGAACAGTGCTAAGAACGGCTTATCCAGAGTTCAGTGACAGGAAAAGTACACTGTACCTTCTTCTACCACTGGATTTGAAAAGAGATACCTGTGCCAGTTTCTTTACCCCTTTTACTCTGTGGGTTATTCAAAATTGTAACCTTCTAGTAAATGTACTTTCTTTTTTTAAGGCTGTCATTTCAAGGAGCTCATTATTTAAGAGACCAATGGCTACAGCAAGAGTGCTGTAGCTGATTTCTAAAAAGCCCAGCATCTGCACCTAACACTGACATGAAAAAGTGTACTTTAAAAAAAAGCCCCAGACATTCCAGAAAAGCAATGTGAAAAATACTTTAAAAAAAAAAAAAAAAAAAAAGGTGCTGTGTAAGTAGAGAACCACAAAGAGACAAAACATTGATATTTTCTCTTTCCAGTTGCTTCATTAATGCAGTGTGATGACAAATATGGTCTTTATGGAAAAATTATGTCTATTTGTATTGTTTTCCCCTACCCTTGTGTTTCCTAGAACAACACCTTCCTGGGAAAGGGGTATGACCCCTTTCTTTCTGACAAACAATCTACTTTCCTTTTTTTTTTAATCTAGTTATCCCCCAAGTGTTTCAAGACAAAGCTCTTTCTACTTGAGCAACATACCCTTTTCCCCAAGCTAGACATGGACAAAACCACCAAAATTCTTTAAAATGCATTCAGTTCACACATCATTTCACCATATGTATGAATCAACTAATACGTGCTACCTCTATTATTTTGGGGTTTATACTCTGCTTTTGCCAGCCACTTAATTCTTTTCTGTAACTGAATTCACAGACTCAAATCAGCTCCTCAGTTCTCTCCACATACCACTTGAAGGGAAAAAGCACTGTATTTTTAGCAACCTTCTCTTTTCCAAACCACTTTCTCTTAGGTACAAATATTCTTTTAACAAGTTTTTGTTATTAAATTGATGTGTGAGAAAGGCTACAAAAAAGATTTTGGTACAGGGCACACTTTTCCTTCTTACCAAATTCCTCAAGATAACCATGGCAATGCATGTTTCTTCTCAACGTAAATCATCAGGACTGAAGAGGTTAGCTGTCAGACAGAACTACAGCAGCTACCATTTCAGAAAGTTTCTTTTATAACCATGCTCTTATATTTGAGAGCAGAAGTGAACCAGATCATCAGAAAGGACATTGTAAATTAATGTTGCCCACCACTAATTAGGTGACTGATTAGACTCTGCAACCTTTTATCTGCCATGTTCTAAATTCTGTGCATGTCTCAGGCAGACAGATAAGGGGTTTAGGTGAAAATTCTAGCAGGGACATAACTTGTGTGTGTTGGCAGAACACCACAAAAATTTGGATGAACTCCCCAACCTCGCACCACACTTCTGCTTCAGTCAAGAAATTGCAAAACAATTGGAAAATGTATCTGAAATGGTAAGAAATAAATTAATGAGTTTATGAGATGTGGCATATATTTTCCATTCTTCTCTCCACTGTGCAGACTGAGAGGAGAAAAATGATAATCCAGCACTTGGCTCTGCATTTCTACATTAAATCCAAGCATATGTTTCTAATCACTTTTCAGTCACAATGATTCTGAGACTCCAAAATAAATAACTTTATTTTAACCATGTTAAGGGGGTAACAAAAATGAACACCCTTCCTATGCAGCATTTACATTCCAGGACAATACATAACAGTTTTCTTTTTTAAAAAAACATATCTGAGGTTCTCTCATCTTTCACTATACTGCATTTAATTTATTATGACAATTTCTTGTTTATGCCATCAAGCAGTCAAGAAACAAAGGGTGAGGTAATCCTTTAATTCAGTGACATATGAATCATTAACTTTGTTTCAAACATCATAAATTCATAAAATAGGAGAATGGATCCTTATTTAGATTGCTTACATTTCTATGACTGGGACAAGATTCTAACTGTGCAGCAACTCATTAGGTGATGCCTGAGTTCTGTGTTTTCAGGCAAAGGCCAAATACTTGCTTTGTTTATGTATGTTGCGATACTCAAAGCTTTTTCTAGGTCAATAACAAAGAAAATTAAATTTCTTGGCATTGGTAGAAAGCTGTCACTTATTTTCAGGCTCTCTTCCTTTAAATAGTGCTATCTAACAAAGAAGAAATAGACCTCTATTGTTGCCTAAGGTCTGTGCCTTGCAGTAATTTTCATTCACTGGAAATACAGCACACTTTCAATTACGTTAGGCTCAGTCATTTCAGTAACAGCTCTTTTTTTCACCTATATTTTTTGCAGTGTTTTCATAATGATTATTTACTCTCAGCATCTGAGAATTTGATTCAAATTATTTGTTAATTTGCATGTTAATTGCATGTATGTCATCAAAAGGAGTTTATCATCCAATATTTCAAACATCAAGTTTCAAGATTCTTTACTGGTATGCTACATAGACTTTGCTGTCTATATTTTTTTATTTTGGAAATTCAAAACATTTCTCCAAGCACCTTGTGTTTTTCCAGCAATAAAGCAGAAGCAACTGAGACATGGTCAAGTTCTTGTTCAGTTGGTTTTGTTTTGATGAAAACTTTCTTTATATTTCTCCTCCATTTTGTCTCACAGGAGGAAACACCTGCCCAGAAACCATTTTAACCAGCCTCTTTCTGAAGGACTGCACCCTGTGGAAAGTGACCAACACTGGAGCTGTTAGTGAAGAACTGTGGTCCAAGGGAATGTTGGAGCATGCTGGGAAGGACAGTCCTCCTTGGGATGGACCCCATGTCAGAGCAGAAGAGCATCAGGAGGGAGAAGCAGCAGGGACAAAGTACTAAGAGTTGACTGCGACCCTTCGAGTTGAGTCTTGTAAGATGTGTGCATGTGGGAAAGTAGTTTTAGATTTGTTCTCATTTCTCCCCATCCTAGTCTGATATTAATTGGCATTAATTAAAATCAATTTCCCCAAGATCAGTTTGTTTTGCCTGTGATGGTAAATGATGAGTGATCTCCCTATCCCTATGCTGACCCAAACCTTTTCACTATGTTTAATTAATTGAGTAGGTGGGGTGATAAAGCACCTTGATGGGTATGTGTCGCTCAGCCAAGCTCAACTCACCCCATCAGGCAGATTCAACCACCAGAGAAACCAGGTCTTGATCAGGCTTCCAGCAGAAAAAAATGGTATGAAATGCTGAACCCATTTTAAAACAAAAAAAATGACTGACATAAAAATCTTATAAAATCAAGACTGTAAAAAAAATGGTGGAGTTAGATACAGAAAGTATATAATGCTGTCAGACAGAATGCTGGACGGGGACAGGATTTGTTCTTTCCTGGAAAAATTTTTTTTAATATGTTGTTTATATCTACATCAGGTGACAGCTGTTGTAGGAAAGACTGAGCTTCAGGTTTGGAAACTGATCTTATATTTGATGTAGAAAGGACTGGGAGATTCATTTAGTTCTGGAAGTCAAAACTTCTACCTTGATGTTACAGAAAGATCTGGAGAAGATATGACTGTGCTAAATTCCCAATTGCACAAATGTTTTTCACGAGGGAACGTGGGGAAGTCAGTCAAACCTGCAAACTGTAAGCTCAGACTTGTTATCCTTCATAGCTCCAGAAATGAGAGTCCCTGCTGACATTAACGCTTCTAAAGATGGAGTTGCAAGAAGGCTTTGCAAGAGGCTTTCCTTTAACTTTGAATTGAAGCTGCTGAAGATCATGTCAGAGTCCTTGCACTGGAGGTTAACACGTCATTGGCCAAAGGAACCACCACATTAGATGACAGAAGTGGCTGGGAGTCACCCCTGGTCCTTTCTGCATCTTCTCGCCCAGCAGTTCTAAGGCCAGAGGAGCTCAGCCAAGTCAGGTGCTCACTGCTACAACTAAGGAAAAACAAAACTCAGAAAGTGAAAACACACACGGGCCACAGCTTTACGATGAGAGGCATTTGATTCTGTTAATTGTGTTCTTCTTATCTTGTAACATTTATCTGCTTCACAAAATCCTTCCCAGTGCCTTCCACCTTACTGCCTACGGCCTTTGTTGTGCCTGCTGCCTTCCATCTCACACAAGCAGCACAAAGCACTCAGTTTTCAAATTCCGTGGTCTGTGGTGGTCCAGTTATAAAGCACCAAAACCAGAAAGAGCAGCAACACAGCAGGAAAACGAATGAGCAGAACTATTGCTGACCAGCAGAAACACAGAACTTCTGGAATTGAATACACAGGCTACGACTGGCTTTGGTTGATTGGGGGTTTTTTGGTGGTGGTGGTGGCTTTGTTGTTGGTATTTTTCTGTCCTTGAGACACATTTGGGATATCCCATCCGACTTTCTGTCTTCAGATCTCACAGCCTAAACCCATCCCCACGCTGCCTGCTTGACCCATGTGCCTGTGGGTTCTGCCTGTCCAGTGGGCAGGGAGACCATCTCTCCTGTCACACAATGCTTTGTACAGCATTAGTGTTCTTGGATTTCTGCTGTACCCACCAGTGTAAAGTAAATAATTACCCCCACAAAGGCACAACATTCCCATCCAAGGATGAAGCCTATTTGTTTAAAACCTATCTTGATGTAATAATTTTCATTCTAGTTCGAAGAAGTCCTTCTCTGCTCCATTTCATCCCCATTGAAGAATATTTTATTTCCACCTTTCTAGGAGACGCTGCATAGTTCCAGAAGATGTTATTGCATTAAGCAAACAAAAGCTTTGGTGACACTGCGTGACCTATCCTACACAGGTGGTTAGACTTGAATAGTACGTTGACACTTTGTTGACCCTGAAGCCACAGTGAATCTCTCTTATCACTAGAGGGAATTGCAGCATGTATTTCTCACACATACCTAAGCTCTATATAATCATCTTGGATGCTACCAGAGCTTGCAAACAAAACACAATACAGACATGCCCGGGTATAAACTCTGACTTCATGTTTGTGTAAAATATAAATCTGTTCAGATACTGAGTCCCACAAGCACATATCATCATCCAAACTCTCTGGCTACATTTCATATGCAATACTACAATTGGAAACCATGAGCACCCAACAAAATTCTGTTCAGTTCTTCCAAAGTGTGTAGAGAAAAGAAGTTTGGATTTGAGGGTGATAAAATGTTATTGACTGAGAGCAACATTGAACTATTAAGAGGCACTATGAAATTGCAGTGGCATGTCACATCCTATTTTGAAAGCAAGAAATATTCAAGACTAAATAAGATGAAGCAAGATTCCTATATTCCCATTAAGAAACCCTAGCAATAAAAGACAGAACCAGCTTCAGTGTCTACTTGTTATTGTTTTTCTAATTGGTAGGGTTGTTTCTGTGTTCCTCCATGTGGCTACCCATTTCAGATAAAATCATCCAATAGAATTCCTACTTTATTTCCCGTGAGTTTTTCAGTATGCAACACATCATGTTCACCACTAAGGGATAGCTGTGGCTACATGAGGCTTTTGTTTGGGCAAAACATTTCCTTGAATTTACAAATATGTGTGGCACAACCATCTGTAACAAAACAAACTTCAACAATCATATTTTCTTGCCATAATGTATCCCTCAAACAAGTTATAAACTTATTCCCTGAATCAGTAACAACTAATGATTGATAATATTTGACCCTCACTTTTCTGTCATAGAGATATGGACTTTTAAATATGCTAGCTTGTTGTTTTTTCATTTATCATTCAAGCTAAATTTTAAATTTTAAATATAATTTCCTTAATTGCTTAAAGAGTATATTTCTACAATATTTAATTGCTCAGATGTGACAATCTCTCATCCTTGGACAATTTACCTTGCCCAAGAAAACTAACTGCTCTTACACAGGACTAGGTAGAGGATTCTGATTCAGTCAAGTGTTCAGTAGATTAGTTTAACTGCAGTGGAACAGTTTCAAATATGAGTGAGAAATAAATGTTATAAAAACAAAAAACCCAAACCAATAATAACAATACTTCCAGGGAAGATACAAAGCCTAAAGGCTTTGGAGATAAGGGTTGTTAGAATGAAGGACCAGGCATCTTGGGCTGCATTAGGGAAGGATTGCCAGCAAGACAAGAACATGAACAGCGTGTGATAGCACATCAGTGACTAATGAGAGTATATGGAAAAAATAGAATAACTGATTTTTGGGACACTAGCTGCTTTTGTGTTGTTTGCACATCAATATTCCATAAGCTCGTATCACCCATGTAGTTTTAAAGGTTCAACTCTGAAAATGCACTTTTTTCTGACACCTTCTCATGTGATGACATGCAACAAAGTATAACAGAAAGTTAGTACATATTTTGGCAATCAGACAGATTCACCTTAGGAACCATGCAAGGCACAGAAAATGTGGTCCTGGTCAGGATTAAAATCTTATTAACTCACTGTATATTTACGTTTACCAACTGTGAACCTACACTGCATCAGATCACATGCCTGTGATACAGTATTTATAAAAAGAAGAGATGCATCCATAGATAAACTTGATAGTTCTATGCAGCAGAAAACAAGACAATACAGGGAGCCATGGGGTTAATTATCATATTCTGCAGGTTCAAAAGCTCTAAACAGCAATATTTTGCAAGTATCTAAACTGCCATGAAAAAAAAAAATCAGCAAAAGCCAACAGTGTGCAAAATCATCATAGTAAAAAAAAAAATCTTAAAAAGCAACTTCATTTTTCATAAAATGTGATTCTTATTAAAACGTTGTCATCAGGTAGTCAGAATGATGTCAAATAAGAATGGCAAGAGTATGGCACATCCCATCACTGGGATGTGGTGTAACTTAACTTTCTCTGAAGACTATTTGATTCCATGAGAATGTTTGAAAAGGAAGATAGTTAACATTTGATTGCTTAATTTCTCATTCACCTATTATAGCTGTGAAGACACAGAGATAGTAATAAACAATGATGACTAAAACCATTGAGGAAATAAACAAATCAGATACACTTTGGCTTTTAATACAAGCCAGTAACACACCTTAGAATTTCTTTCCGGCTTATGCAAATACAAAAGTGCTGGCATCAGAAGTAGTCACATCAACCTCGCAGCTGATTAGTCTCAGAAGAGAGATTAGAAGAAAATATATATATCCTAAAATGGAAAGAATGAAAACTATTTGAATGCATAGATGAGTGTTAAGGGAAAATGGCACTGCAAGTTGTCAGTGTGAATTAATAAAATAAACGTTCAGGGAAGGAGCAGATACAAGATATCTCAGATATGAAGTGTACTTGAAAAAGAACAGGAGTTACCTCATTTTCAGAGTCACACATTAAGTCCCACACAGTCATGGCCACATTTTCCCCACAGTATTAAAGGAAGAAATGCAAATGAAGCTGCCCCGGCTTGTCAATAAAAGTTGTTGCTTAGTTCGCAATACAGATATTCAGATCACAATGCTTCTGCCACATAAATGCTGTAAGTAACTGTTTAGGAATGACATTAAAAACTTTGAAGATTAAATTTCTCTGTCAACACTCTGCAATTTTTCTCTCTGCATCTTCTGCATATGCAAAAGCAAGAAGCATTTAGTCTTTATTCTATGGGTACTTCAAGGATTTCGCACTTCTAGGATGATTTCCCCATTTTTACTGCTAGCAAAAGGCAAAATCAATCTTAGTTCAATGTACAAAACTGTATTTCTGAAGAGAAGGTACTTTTAGTCTGGCAGTGCACAGTATTTTTGATTTGGAAACAGTAAGTGACTTTGCTGCTGCCAGAAGAAACTGAACATTTGGACATCAGCAAAGTTTGAAATCAGGTAAGAATCAGAGAAAGAAAGCAGATTTTATTCCAGTGAGTGCCCTGAAAATGTTAGCTCTGAGTGATAATGAGGAGAGGTAAGGAACTCCGGCGGACAAAGAAGAGCCCCAAAGCCATTCTCATACCATTTGTATGAGAATGCCCTGTTACAGTTCACTTAGCATTAAGGAGAACATGTGAAAAATTTGTCCCTAGCCTCAAGCCCACTCAAGCTGACCTTGGATTTAAGATGCAAGATGGTGTGTGAAGTTAGAAGGAAGAATGGTACAGCTGAGAAACCAGTCTGGAACTCTGCTTCTCAGTTGGTGTTCCCCTCTTTCAGATTTCTTTGCCTAAACAAACTACAAGCTACAATTTTGAAATGAACTTCAGGGATGGTGGATACAGTCCTCCTTTTGACATCATATAAGAAATTTATTTTCTGTCATTTAATTTCTTATGGAAAACCACCGAACTAATCAGAGCAACTGATTAGATACCAAACAAGAGGTCCGTCATCATAAGACAATCAGAAAAAGAAGCTGACAGACTTCTAGCTAAGACTGAGCAACAAAAGTTCTTAAAAGTAAAAACAAGAGAGCAAAAGAAGGCAGAAAAGAAGAGTAACATGACCACCTATTTGATCTTCTACTTCAACCACTAAAATAACATTCTGTGCAGAAATAAGAAAGGCAAAACTACATCGTCAAGTTCAAAGAAAAATGCCAAAAGAAGATAAAAATGTGTGACTAGACAGAAACGCATATATGAAAAACCAGACAAAAGCCCAAAACAAAACCAAATGCCCCCCCTTCAGAAGAGTTTAAAAGTTATGTAGAATACAGACTTGATGTGATCAGGAAAGGAGTAATGGATAAAACCTGGAAATGTTATTTGAATTCTTAGTTATGTTTAGCACACACACAGAGAATGCTAGAAAAACTGGCATTATTTATACCACAAGCACCTGCAGCTTTTCTCAGTAGTTACAATCTCTTTGTCTATTATGTCCATAAAAAGCAAAACTACTCAATTTGTACATTTGCGTGTTCTGTTGCAAGTGGAAGTGTTAAATCATTTCTCAATGAAGAAGTATGTGGTATTTTGGAAATCTATCCAATAGAATAATAACTGAGTTTTCATGGAAATAATATATTGATATAAGCATAGATAAAATAGTAAGCTACATTTTAATTAAGTAATTTCTTATGCTGCTTTTCCATGCTCTGCTCTGCATTTTTTTAATCTCAGCAAGGACTCAAAACCATCACTAAGTGAAAGCCAGGAGGAAAGAATCTGCTCTTATTACCTGTGATTCCCACATTTCAAACACTGGTGAAATCGGTGAACTGTTTATACAGTGATGGCTAGAACAGGTGACAAGTCAGCATCTTATAGAAATACACACTATCAACTGGATTTTGGGAATATGAGAATCCCCCTGCCACAAAACAAAGTCTGCCTTCAATATAGGACTCAAAATCTGCAGGCCTCCATGACACCTAATCTCAGGGATTTGTCAGGAGGTAACATTAGAGGGCCTAAGGATTCTTTCTGGCTTCAGACTGTACTAAACGGCTCAAAAACTAAAACCCACTAGTACAGAAAGGTTAACAAAACAATCAGCTTTCTGCAACTGATTTTCCTTTTGAGAGCATCCTTTGACATCATGAAGATTTTTCTGCTTGCCAAAACTTCAACCAAAGAAAATGAGCAATTCATCGTGGTTTGTCGAAATATATTGTGTTCTGATCTCATAAAGGAGATATTTGTTAATAGCTACATTACCAAAATTAAAGTAAGATAAGCGAATCCCTTAATTATGCATATCTTCTATCAAAAACAAGAAATACACCTTGCAGGAGCTTAAAAGGGTAAGGATTTAGACCAAATATGGCTGGCTGCAAAGGTGGCTATAAAAAAATGATGTTGACTACCAACTTATTAATGTGTGAGAACTTAGGAGCAGGCTTGGCAAATGCAGACAGACTGTTAGAGGAGGTTCTTCCAAAATGTTCAAACTTGTCTTTTCCATCAACCACATTCAGATGCAACACAATGGGACTTCTGCAAATGTAGCACACCATACAGAAACTTAAGTTTTAAAATCAGTTTTCTCAGGCTGGAAGGGCAATGACACCAGCAGAAATAAATTCTGTTCTGTTGCAGGAAAAAAAGATTGCTTATCATTGGCATAATTGTCATCAATGTTGCAAAGGGATAAAGAAAACAGCCTGTGATTTACAAACAGGGCATGGTCAGCATATAGGACTTCAAATGTTTCTAGGCTGAAAGGAGAAAAATGGCCTAGGTATGCCATTTTACTATTTAACTTGAGCAAACTGTAGAAAAACTGTTCTCTCACTTAAAATTAAAAGCAAGAAGAAGGCTAGAACAAGGCCAAAATTAAAAACAAGAACACTGTGCTTTCTCCTTTGCTCCTACTTATTACCTCCAAGTCGAAACAACATTTTCTGCCACAACCAGCCACACAGCTCATAGCTGAAATTATTATAGCAGCAATTCTGCAATAAGTCTGATCAAAAGAATGTTTAAATTAAATTAAAGCAATTTACCCAAAAGTTTGACAAAGTTTTCACAGTTTCCTGAGCTCTTCCACACAGCAGTGCCATCCTTACTTACAAGGAAAATAAAACACGCGGCAATCTTTATTTTCTCAGTTTCTCTGCTAGAAACACCAGTCCCTTTCCTTTTTCTCCTCTAGCAACGACTGTGACTTTTCTTTTGCTCCAACATAAAGGTCCCACGCCCTCCCACCCCCTGCTCCAGACCGCCCCGTCCTGGCTCCCAGCCCTCAGCACCATGGCCAGCGCCGCGGCTGATGGGGGGAGTGAAGTCATCCCAAACCGAAAGCTGCCGTCAAACAGAAACCACTTATCTCCGCCCTCACTTTTCCTCTGACCCAGGTCGTAGGTCAGACACGCTAGTTACAACATATGGCTGCCCTGATGCTGTTTCAAAGCTGCTGTTGTTATTCAATGACACTGAATAGCACTGAATGAAAAAAAAAAACATGTTCAGGGTAAATGTTGTTTGCAACAAGGAAATGGTTGTAGTTTTTACAATTTCATTGTAATGGTGGCAAAAGGACAAGTATCAGAAAATGACCTATGTGATGTTGTGATGATGCAATTTGGACTTTGGATGAGGAAGTCTGCTTGTTATATAAGTGAAGTTTGTGAAGACTGTGAGGAACGTATACTTCCATGACAATTCTGTTTTTTTCTGGCAATAATAGTAACTGTTTTACAAAATTATGCGGCAGACAAGCAACTACTGACCTGGATTGTACAGAGCTGTAATTATTCACTATCTCAGTTTCTCCAGTTTATGTTCAAATTTCATTACGCTCCAAACAGTGCCCTTGGGAAAAGCATCTGGGGAGTCCAGAACACATCTGTTTCAGATATGCTACATAAGTGTATATACACTGTTACATAAACACACAATGCAGTAGAAGTAACAGTGACAAATATCACACTTTGATTCAAATACAATTTGCTGACATCTCTTTTTATACAGGGGAGTCTCACTTCTAAAAATGATAAAACTGATTTTGCCTAACTTGAGTTAGGAAAGCCTTATCAACACATCTTATTCACTCTCTTTTTAATATAAGAAACACGTAGGCAAACTCAGCAGTTGAATTAGATTCCATATAAAAATTTGATGGAATGATAAGGTTTCTGAATGATAGGTATGTAAATGCTGCTGTGTTTCATATCACACATTTTCTGGACCTCTACTGCTACTCAGCCTCCACCCCTCCTCCATGCAGCTTTCTGCCAGTTACTGACAGAAAACACATCTGCAGATACTCTTTTTAATTTTCCTGCCTATTTAAAGATCTTGCATTTGAGTTCATAAATCACTGAAATTATCTTTCTCCTTAGGAAAAAAAATAATGCATAGAAGCAAACAGTTAAATTTCATGTCAGCAGAACCACAAGTCATACTGAAAAGCTCCAGATGACATGTATTTAAAAGATATCCATGCAAAGCTGTTTAGAAATTAAAAATAACTGACTTCTGGAATAAAGTGTGCTCTAGGTTATGTGAAAGTACCTTTTTCCACAGCAGAGTCCTGGGATCTACAAACTTCTCTGTCTGATCCTATGATCACATTAGCAACTGCTTCAGTGGTACCATGATCGGCAGGAGTCATGCACAAGTCACGTGAGCTGCATCTGTCCCCAGTAAAATGCAAATACCTGTACATTATACTGTTGGCAAATGCAGGCCTAATTCACTTCATTTTATCAATCATTACAGTGCTTTACAGACTAAAATTAAGTGCACAGCAGCAGAGAGCTGCAGCCACGTATTCTGCAAAGTTTCATTTTACTCAATGCATCCAAGTGCTGACATTGGAAATTTTGTTTCTTCTATGGACTCAAAGTGTGGCAGATTTCTACAAATCTCCTCTGCAATGCAAGAGTGAACAGAAGGGAGAGTGAGCTCATACTGTTTTATCTGAACATCCTCTGCTGAGCTATTTTATGTGACCATGACCTACTACAGATTTTAAACACATGTTTAATTTTAACTGTAAGAGTAATACCATTGACTTCAGTTTTCAAGCTCTCTTCAGCCTTCACAAGTTGAGTCTTCAGTTAAGACTGGAGAATCGTTATTGTTGGTCAAGCACTATTAGAAGGAGTAGGAAAAATAAAGTCTCTTTTAAAAAAATCAGAGGAGATTTAATCCAGGACTTAACAAAATACAAAAAGATCTTTTATCTGTCTATACAATGCTATTCACAGCATTGCTTTTCAGAGCAGAACCACATCTTTTTGTTCTCTTTTCTTGCAAGTTTCTATTTTTATACTACCGTCCAATCCGCGAAGCCTTTCGCTCTTAAAAATGAGCTTATTTTGTCATTTAAATCCCCCAAATCTCCATAATTTCACAGAATCACAGAATAGTTAGGGTTTTAAGGGACCTCTGGAGATCATCTTGCCCAACCTCCTACCAAGGTACAGTCACCTGGAGCAGGTGACACAGGAATGGGCCCAGATAGGTTTGGAATGTCTTCAGAGAGGGAGACTCCACACTCTCCTTGGGCAGCTCTTCCAGTACTCTGCCACCCTTAATGGAAAGAAGTTCTTCCTCAAGTCGAGATGGAACTTCTTGTGTTTTAGTTTATGGCCGTTGCTCCCTGTCCTGTCACTGAGCACCACTGAAGAGAGTCTGGCATCATCCTCTCCGTACCCACCTTGGAGATACTTATTTGCATTAATGAGATCCCCTCTCAGTGTTCTCTTCTCCAGACTGATCAGGAACAGCTCCCACCTCTCCCCATAAGAGAGATGTTCCAATCCCTTAATCACCTTCTTTTGCCCTCTGCTGGACCCACTCCAAGACCCCCATGTCTGTTGTACTGAGGAGCCGAGAACTGGATACAGCACTCCAGACGTGCTTCACTAGGGCCAAGAAATGGGGCAGGACCACCTCCCTGACCTGCTGGCCACACACTTCCCAATACATCCCAGGATCCCACTGCCTCTCCTGACCCCCAGGGCACACATGACCAGCTCACGGTCAACTTGTCACCCACCAGCACCCCCAGGTCCTTCCCAGCAGAGCTGCTCTCCAGTAGGTCAGCCCCCAGTCTGTGCTGGTACTGGGGGTTATCCCTCCCCAAGTGCAGGACCCTACACTTGCCCTTGTTCAACTTCATTAGTTCAACCCTCTGCCCAACTCTTCAGCCTGTTAAGGTCCCACTGAATGGCAGTACAGCCTTCAGGTATAATTCAAGTGTAATTTCCTCAATTAAAGAGTATTGGTTCACAACAAGCCAGTAATTTTCACAATTATGACCAATCTGAAAGATTTTCCTTTTGTTGCAAATTTAGTGCAGGTAAGTGCACTTATATAAACTTCTAATAAATACAATGTGTTTTAAAGGAAAGCAGAAAAAAAGATGAAATATAAAAGTATTTTTGAGTCTGCTCCAAAGCTTAATGTAGAAAAAGTTCCTTGAGTGCCATATAACTGATCAGAAAAAAGAAAGGGAAGAGATGCATTTTCTACAATGATTTCTTGGTAACATTGCAACATCCAGAGCCTCAAAGAGTCCCATATCATTCCCATGATCCATCCTTTTTAGGTACAAAATTTCTTTGAAAGTAAATTTGGACAACTTGGACAGCACGAACATGAATGGCCTCAGGCTCTAAGCATATTCCTAATTAATCTTTTGCCATCTGAGGGTCATTCTTCTCCATGCATTTTTAGGACCTCAGCCAGCATTTCAAGAATTGTGAAGAAAGAATAAGCTGAGGACACCTACAATCTTACTAAAAATATGTTCAGTGTAACAGGTCAAAGAAAGAAGTCTATTCTGAGAGCAGATATTTGACTTTCACTTCCTCACCTATTTGCTGTCCATACTTTCTCAAGTGTTCCTATTTGTCCTTTTCTGTACTTTAATATTAAAGGACTATATGTCTCCTTCTCACAGGTAAAATCAGACCCTTATTGAGTGAGCTGTTGTGATATCAGAGAATTTTGTATCTTCAAGTGGCAGATCTATTTCAAACATTGTTCAATATAAGTGTTCATGTGTTTAAGAACATGTTGTTCTGATAAATCTATTAAGGTAATCTTGATTGTGGAACTGTCTGCTCTTCATGTCAACAGACTGGACAGACACCTGGTGACTACTCTCAAGTTTTATTTATAGTCTGAATGAATGAGCTCTTTCACTTCACTATCTATTCTCTTGGAATGTTAAAATTGTGCATCTCATCTTGATGCTATACTTTTATAAAACTATATAAAAAGCCTAATCTGTTTTTATAAACATGCCTGTGTGATTTTCACTGCACATTACACCTTTCTCTTTACTCCATGCACCTGACACCTCTGTCATAGCAACGGCCACTACAGGTCAGATAACAGGGAAGAGAAGAAGGCAACTTCCTCAGCTCGTCATTGCTGCCATTATTTACTTTTTTGCATTCTTAACTAAAGTAAATTTCTTGAGTAAAAGGACACAAACCTATGTAGTTTGAGGGAATTTACCTTGCAAGACACCATACCAGTTTATGAAACTGCAACTGAAAATAAATGGTAGGGTTACTCTATTTGAGGTCATAGTTTAAACACAGATTTAGACAGTGGTTTAGATCTACACAATACAACTAAAAATTAAATTTATGAAAATTATGAAGCACTCAGTCAGCAGCTATTTCTGAAGATGAAAGCTGGTATCACAGAAGGGTTCTGCAGTTTTTGTAAAACTTCAATGGTATAGTTGTGTCTCATACTAAAAGTGTGAACTTTGCTCTTGTAACATGAGATCTCCTACAGAGCTGGATTAAGGTGTCTACCTAAAAAAGATTCCCAAATCTTGAAATGGACAGATTTTGAGCTAGATAAATGGTAAGTTAAATGTTTTGGTTTTTGTTTTTTTTTTTTTAGAAAGATTAGAAGTACAAAAAAAAGCACTGTCAGTTTTATAATGATCAAAAAATGTAGTGCTCAGAAGTATCTCATAAAATGCAACATTTTAATGTAACTAATGCTACAACTACTCAGACTTTAGAGGTTTCTGGATTTTCTTCCTATGTGTTTTGTTGCTATCAGATGTAGATACTAGCATCATTTCACTCTTGGGTTTTCTTGCCTTTCACAGATGAAGCAAGCACAGCTGGTTATATGAATTATTAAGAACTTGTGACATCTCACAGGACCTGGAATTTTTCCCTGTGAAGTGAAAAATACTAAGTCTGTACTAATCAATTAATTATTTTCTTAGCAGGCACAAAAACATGTTACCTCTGTGCATCTCCCCATTCACAGAAGGAATACTGTAGCACCCAGAATCTCATGGAAGAGAAACATAAGGCTGTTAAGATTGAACAAATCTGACAGCATGCTCTATGCAAAATACTGACAATGTGTTTGATTTTCTCACGTTTGAATATAGCTGCTATATAATCTAAGTTCCTTTTTATGGAAACTAGTTCCCTGAATAAATTTGGAAAACTCATATGAATGAGTGTAGGTATACAAGATACTTAGAATAATTACTAACAGACCTAGAAAAGTGGAAAATCTCCACATTTGTGAATGGCATATTCTGCCATTTACGAATAAATACCTCCACAAAGTATCCATTTGTTCTGTCTGAAAAAAACCCACAGTAACTCTTCACTAGACATCCCATGTAACTACTAATGAGCAATCCAGTGTACCTGACAATGACTAAATTAACCTAAATATAATATTTACTCTATCTGACAGCTCTACTCTTTGGAGGGCCAATTTATAGCCAACCAGCTTTCCAGCTTCAAAGAGAATATATGATTGGTATAGCACTAAATAAAAGTCTTTTCAATGTTACATGGGAATGGCTTTATTTCTGTTCCTCAATGTCCCTTGAAAATAATAAATATGAGTGATGTCTCATACTGTTCAGTATAAAAACTTTGGCAGCTGTGTATACATGCTATGTGTCTTAAATACTTCTAAATGCAGTGTTTCAGATGTGAATGCTGTACAAGAGGTTAGGGCTATGGCTTCAATGAAAAGAAATGCAAATAAATAAAATAAAAAAGGAAAGCAACGTCAAAAAAACAGAGCAGTTTTTCTATAACCTACATTTTTTCGGTGCTGAACATGAATGGTTTTGAAAAATCACAGAAAACAATTATGTAGTCGTAGGGTACAGGGTGTAATAGATAACTAACTGAATATTGGATTTGCTGTTTTGAAGTCAAACTCAGAACCAGGAACCTGGATCAGAGACAGGCAAGTTTAAGGCAAGAGCATTTAGGAAAGTAGACAGAAAACACGGAAACAAGAAGCAGTGCAAACTAGTCGAGTGCAGCTCAGGGATGGGTAAGTATAATAACAGACCAACATAGCAAGTTGGACTTCCCCTCAACCACAATGATGAAAAAGCAGAACAGAAAAAAAAAAAAAATCAAAACAACAAAGAAACAGACACCCCACCTCTCCAAAACAAAAGTGGCCATATAACTAACAACAATTGTAAAAGAAAACAAAGGCTTGCACAGGACATCTCTGAAAAACGAGGGCAAACATTAAGGGTCAAAGGCAAGGGAGAGTTACAAGAAAGACCAGAAGCATTGTGGACCAGCTATTTGGTCCGGAGGGGAAAAAAACAGTCATAAAATCTCTGCAAGGCTCAAGTTTAATTCCTGTCTTCCACTAAAGGGTCAGCTTTTCTCAGGTGAGCAGAAGAATTTTAACAGCTTTGTAACAGCTTAAGACTGGGGAGAGATAAATTACATGTTATCAAAATTGCTTGCCTTCATTAGTTTTATCTCAGAATACTAAAAGCATGATCTGAAGACATTTCAAAGCCACAAGTGGCTGTTTGTCAACTCAAGGGAAATGAGTGAGAAACTATTAGAAGAAAAGTGAGAAAATTAGGAGAAAGCCAAACTGCCACTGTCTCTAAAAGAAAAAACAATATGAGCACTGGTGAAATTCCAGGGGCAAAAAAAAAAAATAGGAAAACTATTTGTCAGCACCAGAGAATGAGGAGATGACTGGCAAGAAAGGGTCATTTTTCAAGAGCAATTCATTATCAAACATATTTTTTTCCTCCATTGTAATAGGCCTCATTATGAGTAGAGGCAGCAGAGGCCACACACTTTCACCCCCATGCAGCTTATGACATTGTCTCACACAACCTTCTCAGAAATAATACAGGGAGACAGTCTAGGACAAAACACTATAGGGTCAGTGAAACACTGGGTAAACACATTGAAATAATAGTTATAAATGATCTGAGAGTTAAAAGTAGTTGCAATTTGTTCAAATGGACAGATGTGTCAACAGTCTTGTGCCTGCTCCTGTGTTTGATGCTGCTCAGTGTTTTCATGTATTACCATAAGAGGTCATTAATGGACAGGTCATAATTGCTTTAGCAAGTTAAAAATATGTGGGCTTTTTAATACAGACACTCCAAATCTGGGAACGTATGCTTGAGAGCACACAAGAATTAAAAAAAATCTAGACAAGCTAAAGAACTAGTCAGGAAGACCCCTCACCAAACAACTTAAAAGATACAAATACCTCCCTCAGGGAAAGTGAATCTCCAGATGAAGTTAATTCATACAATAAAGCCTCTCTACACCCCCATACTCTCTTCAATACAGAGGTGAATCTTGGCAAGTCTGGAAACAGCTGGACACATTCTCCGTTATTTCATATAAATATATATATAAATTCACCTTTGTCTTGATATTTTCTTGCAAATTACTACTACACTTGATGCTGTATGCTAGTGCACTTTGAGCTGCTCCTGGCACTCTGAAGTGCCCTCAATTATTTGCCATTCTTTACAAATTTAATTGTTTTAGTCTTTCAGGCATAGAGCAATGTCCTTTTGCTGCTTTTCATGCAAGTATTTGGTAAAGGTAGCAAAGAAGACTGCTGGATATAGTTTAATAATGGTGTCAAAAATTCATTCTGAAAAGAAAATTGAAGACTTCAATATAAAGTAAAAATAAAGTCTTTACTCCCTAAAGCTGAAGAGATGGGTTACTTGTGTTTTCAAAGAACAGAGCTTAGCTGTGATCACATTATAAGCTTTTGTAAAAGGAGACTGGTGAGCCAGGGGAGTCAAAGCACAGAGGAATTTAACCCACTAGCAAAAATCATGGTCCTCAATTATATGCAAGAAAGCATAGCTTCAAACAGTCAGTCATGACTTCCATTTGATGAAATCCAAATGCTTTTTCTTCTGCAAAAACCCTGCCTTCACACAGACCTGTATGCATGTCTGATGTCACAGTTTATTACTTTGGCTTCTGCTCATAACTATCTATAAATAGACATTGGTGACTCCTAGAAAATGAATGCTAAAGAGCTAAGGGACAATGTCATAAAGATCTGAGTACATGCAAACACCACCTTAGAGACAGCAATCACACAAAGCAAGTACCCCATGGAAACATCTGGAAATACTTCCAGTAACTTGCACAACTACTAGCAAGAAACCCAAATAATAGCATACATAAAAAGCAGCAGAGAGGACTACACATTTCAGAACTACATTTTAAGATCTTGCACGTTTTGGTATAAAACGTGAACACTGTCTCACACTGAAAGCTACACTAAGATGGTAGGGTAGCCCAATCATACCATCCTGGAGTACTTCAGGAAGGATTACCACACCTAAGTACAACATTAAATAGCTCTTTAAGCCATAGGAGCTTAAACAACAACATAAACCATAGCGTTAACAATAGCATGAACCACCCCTGATGTATCAGACTTTCACTATTTTACCACAGAGCATGCCCATATGCATGTTGCAGTTTCCCTCAAAAGGAATTATTCAAGATAATGTAATTAGAAATTACAATTAATGTATTACCAAAAAAAACCCCAAACCTGCTATCCTTCAGCATATTAGATTTGGCTTCCATCATTCTACCTGAAGCTACTGCTTTTCTGTCAGTATAGCTACACTAGGACTTTCATGGCTTTTAAATCCCCTGTTTTACTCAAGAGCCTTGAAAAAGTCCCAGCCTTGGCTGATCAATGTAATTACTTGTTGTGAAAACTAAGCAGATATTACATACACAGGAAGTTGATGTCTCTTAATGCGTGTGTGCATATGAAGCACTCAGGCATCTTGCAGCCAGGCCCACAGAATGGTGCTGACAGAGGCAATGACAGTATCTCTGCCAGCCCATGAAAAAATCAGTAGACTACAGAAACTCTCCACTGACTAACTCATTAAAAGTCACCTGGTGAAGCTTATGAAGTAGAGCAAAGGAACCTTTCATCTTCGGCACTACTGAAAGTTTAGTTCTGCAAATACTGAAGTCTTGGTGAAAACTGAAATGATTGAAACTCAGAAGCGCTTTCTGGAATAATAATTTAAAAAGAAAAAAAGTAAGTTTGCAATGGTGTATGTACCACTTCTCATGGTATATTCTCATTTCCAGCCCAATCATTCCCAAGAGGTGAAGCAGAGCATCATCCTGGATGAGTTTCCAAGTGGAAGAAACACCAATCACCTCTTTTGGGTTGTGAGTGCAGGCTGCATAAGGGGGCCAGAACCGCTGCAAAGACACAGAAAGTACACCTGAAAAGGGGCAGAAACACCCTCTACTGGGGTGCCTGATTCCTCAGTCAACCTGAGCACTCCTGAGCCCACTGCTGAAGGAAAGAGACAGAGCAACACATCCAAACACCAAGGGTGTCTGACAAGTCTCCAAACATCTTTCAGAACCATCATTATTTGGGCTTCCCAAATGACTCACTTGGTGTTCTGTAGCAGAAACAAACACCATTCCCCTGCAAGAAATCTGCTAAGCAGAAGGAAGAGAACGATAGAACCACTACACAGGAAAAATCATCACCATTCTTGAATCATTCACCATCATTTAAGCACGCAGATGGTGCAACAAAGTTCTTACTTGCAGAAGTGGTGAGCAAAAAATTTACTGTAGAGTAGCAGGCAGATGCAGTCTGTTTTCCAAGTACTCTGACTTCCACTTAAGTGTCTGCATTTAACAAGAGCAACTGTGCCTACCCAAGCAATCATCTGAATGAATTGAAGACAGCTTTCAAGCTAACAATTCCTTTCTCACCATCAGTCAGTGAAGTGAAAAACCCAGGCTGCAGAGAGTTTTTCAAGGTGAATTTTATGAAATTTTAGGGAAATTTATGTTATATGAAGGCATATTTTCCATTATTTTTGCTGTGTACCAAGATTTGCACATGCTGTTATGGCCAAAATTTCTTAAATACTAACAAAAAACCCATGATCTACAGTGAAAGACTCCCTTTTGTCAGTTTTTAAGAAATCGGGTTTTATGTTAAATATACTTTAGATGTAAAACAAATCAGCTTTCTTTCATGATGATTGTAATGGCAGTCTAAGCTGAAAAGCACTCTGTATGGGGATGAAAGAACACTGTCCTATCTGCAGCTTTTCAGACTTGAAAGTCAGAAAATACTGGTTTCAGTAGTGGATTCAGCTCATAATTGGGAATGGGGAATGGTGGGGTTGGTGCTGGTGTAAAATCAGTGAACAACCATCCCATTAGTCATCCCAATCCTGTCAGAGTCTAGTCCTATGAAACCCTGAGGCAAAAGTCTTCATGGCCAACTGAAAATTTTCACACTTCGTTTTATCTTTCAAGGTAGTTTAAACTACTTTGGTAAAGAGTCTGGCACATGAGAATTTTATGAAAGGAAGGTGTGCTTAAAGCATGTATTTTGTATTGGAGTTTGAATGGAAATCATTGCCAGGATGACATCCCTCTATCTCAACATGGCAGGGCAAATTCTCATAGGACTCCCAGTTCAAGGCAGAGCCCTAAATGAAGTCTGACACTCCACAATAAATCAACAGTTTCTGAGCATCATAATGCTCATTTCATTTTCCACTCTTCTCTTCAAATTTTTGAGGCCAGTTCATTTGAGAAGAATAACTCTTCTTTTGGACTCCATGAAAATGTTCATTTCTGAAAGACTGAAGGATCAGATTAAATTTTGTTACTTCTCAGCACCAGAAAGTTCTAACACAAATCAAGTGTGTGGAAAAGGCCAAATCAGGGACAACAGCCTTCTGCATTTTCTTTGAAAAACCTAAAAGCAAGGAAGAATATTCTCACTTGGCTTTCCTCTTTGCACTACTCACAGAAGCACAGTGTGGAAACTGGGGAAGAAAGGAGGATTTTTATCCTGTGTCACATTATTAGAAGGGTGACCCCAAGAGGACGCACAAAAAGAGAGTTTAGCTGGAGAAAATGAGAAGCTGACAAGCAACCTTTACCTCCAACCAGACATTTGCGAGCAATAATGGACAGCAGCTGTTGGCAGAAGTTTGACCATCTGAGAATAAGAGATGTGGAGTCAGTGTGAAAGAAAGAGCAGACTCAAAGCATTTCTTCTGAGCACGTCTGTGGGAAAGGAGGACACCACCAGCTGGGGTGCTGACAGTGCCTCAGAAATTTCTGATGCTCGGAGCATCTCAGGTGTGGGGAAGCACAGAAGAGAAAGGCTGGTCTGCACAACTGCTGGAGCTTAACACACTTTCAGACTCCTTCACCTGATGAGGCACAGAAGAAACCTGTGCATCCACTGTGCCCCTGGCTAGTGCCAAGAGCACTTGCACCACACCAGATGAGTTACCTTGGGGTACCTGGCCCCCTGAACTGGAAGACAGAGATAAGAGGCAGAATGAAACCCTCAGAATCCAAGGGGAAACAGTCAGCAACATGTTGTTCCAAAGACATTGAAATGTGGTTCTTCAGGTCATGGTGTGGCAGTGAAAGTTGCAGCATTAGGTTTACGGTTGGATCACAGGATGTTAGGGTTCTTTTCCACCCTAAATAATTCCATGATTCTATCCAGGCCTTTTATCATCTCCACTGGGCCTCAAGAACCATTATGACCAATAGCTTCCAGCCCTCTTTGGAGATATTTTTTTACCTAAGTTCAGAGTGCTGTGTTGTCCATCACTGATAGAAGGTGGGACAAACACTTCCAAAGAAAATAGGTGTTACATTAGGCTTCTAAATATCCACCATTGATTTCATCTCCATCAGTGCACCCTCTTTGGTGGTTTCCATTCACCTGACAGCAAAAGGAATCACAAAAGTCACTACACATTAAAAGCTTGCTACTTACCTTCTCATCCATCCGAGGTGTGCCTGGCTGCACCTACACGTGTGTGCACACATATGAATTCACAGCAGCTAAATGAATTATAGAACATTCACAAGAGCATTTTATTGCTTCAGGGACAATAATCGTCATTAGTTTCAGTCAACTGTTTTACCTCCTAGAAGTTAAATAAAGTGGAGCTTTTTCTACAATAAAACCTATGCTGTAATGTAAGGTCACAGATGAATGCAGAGACAATGGAAGCTGACAAAAAGGACTAACAAGCCAAGAAGCCATCATTCAGGTTATTGATTAGTAGATACTGAAAGACCCTCACATAGCTTTGTCAGGCTAAATGGCAGTAATTTAGGTACAAATTTCACTGTCCAATAAGAACAATATATTTTCTAGCCTATTCCAGCCACATGTACTTCTCTTACAAGCTATACAAAAAAATTGTTACATAAATAACTTCCAAAAGCACTAGAAAACAGTAATTTGATGCAAGACTTGTCATACTCATTCACAATTTCTATACCAAAAACTATGCCTTTAACAGAAAATAAATTTTCTCCATCTGCCTATTACACTGGAACTCAACTTCTACCCTCAACTACCCAAAATGGTCTGTCCCGTGCAGTTCATCAAAAAGGGAAATGAACTGATTAGTCACTGCATGGGGATTTAGAATAATTTAACAAAATTTTTGCTTATCTTTAGTCATGCACATTTCTCCTTTGCTGGACTTAAAGGAACTAACACCATGTGGTCAGACATAAAAAATAGTAAAACTATGTGAAGACCTTCACCCTACCCAAACTGTGCTAAGGCACAGTAAAAGGAAGGTGTAGGATGAAACCTTGCAAGGATGAACATCAGCTTCTGCACCTTCACTCCTCCCTCAGATCTACTATTAATGGGCATTTGCATCAAATGACAGGAGATTAACATCTTATCTGTTTTTCACCAAATGCAAAACATTCTGTGTTGAAGGCGATCTCTCCAGCAAGCAGAGAATGGCCATAATACACTGAAAAGTGGCTGCACTGTCATTATAAAATTTTAATTCTGTAAAGATTTTGTGTCTACTGAACAGCCTATGATAAATTTAACATTGAACAAAGTGAAGGTTTTCCAATGCTAGAATCTTTCTTTACTCAGAAGATAGGTGGAAAAAAAAAGGTCTTCAAACCTCACATAAAAAGAGAGTGAAGAGGCAGAAGACATCATGGGAAAATCAGATAAAATGACCAAGCACGTAATGGGCACTGGATGAGACCCAGTTAATTGATTAACTTGAACTCATGGATGAAATAGCTGAAATGAAAGCAATATCTAAACTCTTGTACCACACTTACTTAGCCTTTTTAGACTAAAACAAAACTAATGTGACAACAATTTTTAAAAATGTTAATCCGAGGGAACCGAAGGTACTGTTGCTCTATATTGCTGAAGTCATTAAAAGCTCTAAGAATATGAACTGTGGATATATGGATACATACATTAGCCTGGTGAAGAGTTAATGTGGCTTCTGTAAAGAGAAGCTATATGTCAAAATCACGGAACTTTGAAAGGTTCAGCAAGCATTTGGCTATAAAGTAGGTTTGATTGATTAGTCTGCTTGGATTTTCAGAAGTTACTTGACAAGGTCCCTCAAAACAGGTGCTTGAAGAAACCAGGGAAGGCACCGATGAATTAGTAGCTGGTTAAGAGATACAAAACAGGGAAGGAATAAAAGTTTAGTTTCACAGTGCAGAGAGGTCATCAGTAAGTCTAACTGACCAGAGCTGGTGTCTGGTACCCAAGGAACTGAGATGAGAAATAAGGTGAAAATAGCTGGTTGGGAATTTTATAGTCCAATTTCTCCATAATAAGTCTATGCCCAGCTGAAGACTAGTCTACTCAGATTCAATTATGGGGTGCTAAACGGCAGAGAAAATTCCCTGTATATAAATATTAAATTATGAATATTGAACACAATCCTAATTTCATATATTAAACAGAATAATTGGCCTATTATCACAAGCAAAGACATCTTGAAATATAGACAAAAATTATACAAATCAAACCTTTGATTAGAAAGAAGAAAAAAAGGCGACCCAAAACCCAACAACTGTTAAGAGGTCTTAAGTATTAGTCCATGTATAAATTCATTGGATAAACCAATTCATGGTTTATCTCCATCTATTCAAAACTCTGCTGGACACACTGCTGGGAAACCTTCTCTAACTACTTTTATGCAGGGAGGTTGGACTGGATGATCTTAACAAGTCCCTGCCAACTCCATGCATTCCATGATTCTGTGTTTTATCTCAAGCACTGCATGCAAATTTACATGACTATTCTGTTATGAGGAACAGAGCTGAAGGTTCAGATTTAGCTTCATATTTCTGGAGGCGGAGGGACTGCTCTGGGCAAGCATCTAAGGATAGATGTTCTTGCACCCCTCTCTAGGCATGCACTTCTCACTACATATGGGAGACAGGATATCTGCCCAAACAGGCCTTTGATCTGACCCAGCACCACCATTCTTACGCTATAAAGACTCAACTTAGGATGACCAGTTTATTTTGAATTGTATTGCAAACACATATGTATGCATTAGTCAGTAGACTCTGAAATGGCTGAAAGTTCTGGAAACAAATACTGAGCGTTTCCAAACAAGGTGTCTCCACAAGCAAAAGGGAAAAACACATCAATGCTATCATTAGAGTTGATTCTTTCTGGAAGGCAAATTTAAGTTTCCTTTAAACACTAAAACACCCATACCCAGTGCACTGCATGCCCATCTCTGAGAGAAACAACTGCAGTTTAGGTACATTTTCCACTAGCCAGGCATTAAGGATGTAGGACAGTACATCGGCCCCCAAAGACATTTCGATTTCAATTTGAGACAAGAGTATGACCAGGAGAATCTGGCTGGTCCTTTGGTGGTGTCAACAGATCAATACTAAACTTCTAAACTTACTGCTACCAACAAGAGGACACTAAAAATCAATACAGTTATTCTGAAGATAACTGAGAAGAACTCTCCTGAGTCATTGAGACAGCTCCTGGTAACATGGACAACCATGTCGTACATCTCTCTCTCGCAAAATTATCACATATCAATTTTAGGCACAATTCTCGTCTGTCTTGCCCATATTTAAAAGGCTGTTACAGAAGTACAGATGGTTACAGACCTTCTTCTAAATTACAATTTTTATTGTAATCGTGGTCAAGGTAGTTCTCTTCTCCCTTGAATGCACAAGGAGTCCTTAAATTTAAGTGAATTATTCTAACTCATAGGTGTGGTCCTCTGTTGGAGAACTACCATAACCAACCATCTGGGACTAAAGAAACCCAATTCCTCCACAGTATATTTTCAGATGAAATGTTTACAAGTAAGTTTAAAAGAGATTTTTCATAATACATATGAAGGCAAGTATTTTATGTCAATGTTGCCATCACTTTTCACAGCTGCAACTATTATGCTGGATGGATAAAAAACAAGGACATATCAGGTTCCAGATAACTCACAGACCCAAAATATTTTCAAATGCCATGTAGAAACATTCTTTTTTGTTTGACAGACTTACTGGAGATGAGTCCTTCCACATTCAGGACTTGATAAATTTTTACACACTTGATCCACATTTCAAAAACAGAAGGAGGAATATACCTATCTGCATATTGAAACCTAATCTACTGAAACATCAAGATTTCTGTCAGCTTCCTGACTAGCACACCAATTATATTATTTGGCACCCATCACAAAAAGACAGGTGTAGAATGACCAATTTTGCAGCTTCTGAAGTTGTGCCCAATAAATACGTGGAGATTATTTCTTCCTTTTTGCATAAAGAGAGTGCATTCTAGTGCTTTCTCTTTCTAGAGAAAGCACTAGGAGCTGGGGGGAGGGAAGGTGAGAACAGACTCCTTTAGCTAAAGGAGCTAGGAATCACCAAAGGAATATAAAAGAAGACATTCAGCCTTGGTATGGGCAATACTGCAAGAATTCTGATTCTTTTCAGTTTCAATTGGAGTGGAATAACAGTATAAAGGGGAAAAATTTTATTAGCGATTTGCTTTTAGGATTTTTTTTCTCAGTCTCAAGAAAATTTGCCTATGCATCTAACCTTCATCAAAACTTGCCAGAAACACACTGCACATTACTTCAGTGTTTTTGCTTTTATCTGACATGCATGTTTCAGCACTACACCTTTGGTTGGTAATACATCTTATTTAATATTTGAATTATTGCCTTTGGCATAAACTTTGGAGTATGCTGATTCAGTTTGCTGATGATAAAGGTGGGGAGGCATTGGCAGTGCAGCAGAGGGCTATAATACCAGAAAGAAAAAGCCTGTACTTACTACCTGAGGAGTAGGATCATGAGAAAAGGGATAAAATTTAGCTGCATTAACTGCACGGTCATGAAGTACAAACAAACAACAAGAACTCCGCTATAAAATCTCATCAATTGCAAACAGAGGAGTAAAATGGAAAACATAGAGTATGGGCAACAAAAAACCAGACAGCTATAAGCCACCAAGACAGCAGCTGTAAAATAGGCAAATGTGACCCCATCCCATTCAATAATGTTTATTGTTCTTATTAGAAAAGTCTGAGAATTTCATAACTGGAGGCAGTAGACAAACACATCTTCTGTAACCTCTTTATGTTCCAGTAGAGAAATAAATCATATGAAAGCTGCACCACTTTTGGTGTAGCTTGTAAAACGCAGTCCAAGCAAGAACCAAAGACAGAAGATGAAAACAGTTAAGAGGGACCTGAATTAGAACTCTCATAAGGCACCATCACATACAATATTAACTTACTCCATACTTGCAATCTGGTTAGTTTGAGTGAAGAATATTTTTAATGAACACAAAATGTAAAATGGTTTGTAAATTTTAATTCAAAACTGTTGAATAATTCCATGGTGTGAAACAGTCCGTTAGCCACAATGTATAAGTAATTTGATTACTCATTCTAACTCAAAACAAAGAGAAATGCCAAAATACTGAAATTTATCATGGGATGAAAATTCCAGAGTCCTCAAATATGACAATTAACTATCTCAAGGATAAGAATATGTGGATAAAACAAGCTTTAACAGGTATGGCTCTAAAGAATTACATATGGTCTTCTAATGGCCACATGCCATTGTGGGTGACTAACACATCTTGCTAATCATTATTATTCTATCTTGGCTGTGACACAGTAAAATGGTATTACTAGGTATTCAATACAGTTAAGACACATGGTTCGTAAGAAACACCATGGCAAACTATTCAAACTGGCTATCTGGTATATATTTATTGTGTTAATTCACAAATAGCAAACATAACCACTTCACAGAATAGGGACTGACAAGAGAAAGAAAGTAAGATTTGTAGGGCTATTTATGTGAAGAATAAATTTCACCAGCCCTAATTTAGACAGTCATTTGCAAGGGAAATACATCTAATATGATTTTTCCATCACAAATGACATCTCATCTTTTCTAAAGTCATGCAGGGAAAGAATGTGAAGAGGTTAAAATATTTTGCTTTTTTCTTCTAATATGTAAGTGTAGCATGAACAATAAAAATAGACTAGTATGGATCAAACCATTTGAAATCATTGTACATTAACATGAGCTAATGTAGTTTAACTAGACAACCTGAATATTGAAATGATCAAAATGATACTGTCATGCTGAGGAGAAGGTGACCAAGGGTTTCGTTCTCATTTGAAATTAATGATTCCCTGAAAAGAAAAGAATATTCTCTTTATGCTACTGCCAATCAAATCAACTCTGTGAACAACTTTTATAGTAATGAATAAAACTGCCTCTTTAACTCAGTTTTATTCCTGCTCCACCTACTTTTGAATACTTATGAATTATGAATAGAGATGGGATTTGAACTTAAACTCAAAAAATCATTTACTTAGCTAGTTATTATGAAGGTGATATGGAGATAGAGATGGGTTTCACCCCTACAAGTGTCAGAGAAAAAAAAACTTGCTAGTGAATTTTAGGGTCTCTTTCATTGCAGATTTTCCATTACATATTGACCCCATTTGGAATTGATTACTGATCTTACTTAGAATTCATCAGTTACTAACTTTAACTACTAAACTCTGTTCTTGTTTACAGTTAAGATATTCTTGAATTCAAATGCTGTGAAGGGAGAATAAGATACAATTGATTTACCAGTCTTCCTCGTCCCTGCACCACACAAAATTAATTTTGCCTTTTCAGTGTCGTAAGTGCTGCGCCAGTGTTACCAGTTACTTTAGGTTCTGGTAGCATTTTTTAAGACTAGAATTTGCCTTCCTCTTTGAACTCAAGTTAATCCTCTACCAGTTAGCTAACAGACCAGTGAACAGTGTGCTCCACAAGCATTTGCAGCTTCCATTGAAAAGGTTGCAAAGAATCCCTAGAAAAAAAAGGAAGGGGGAGGGGGAGAAGTAAAAAATCCCACCTTTATTAGGTTTCTTCCTCTGATCACCTGAAGCCTAAAGTCATTAAACAATGTCATTAGTCATTTCCTAAGTGGCCATCAGTATCTACACCATAAAGTATTGCTTCCCATTACAAAATCAGCTTTCAACCCTTTCCTTTTTAACTTTACTAAGCTAGGCAGCCAGAAAATCATGAGGTTTTGAAGAGAACACAGAGAGAAGGATCACTCACTGCACCAACAGCATCAGGCAGGATGGGGGGGCATCCAACAAAGTAGGCAGCTAAAAACATTCACGTACATGTAACTTACAGCTCCCAGAGCTTAGATTATAATGTGTTCAGAGCATGTCTTGAATTCAGTTTTAACAAATCATTATTGCATAACATGGGAAGCTGACGAACACATTCTCCATCAGGAAGACAAAAAACCAAACATCTGTAAAGCATTGTACGTCAGATCAGAACTGTGGTTCATTAATCTAGAATATACGTCAATAGGTTAGAAAAATACATTTAAAAAAAAATCTATACTCATCCATGGCAGACACTCTCAGGCCTTACCAAAACATCTGTTTTATCTGCAAAAGTCTAAAACTGTGTAATACCACCACATTAAAAAAAAAAAAATCAAAGTATGCCAAAAGCACTGAATTTTCCTCTGGTCCAAAGCATGTTCTTAAAATACTCTCATTGATCCACAACATTAGGGGTGCAGGACACCTAATAAGTCAGAAAACAGCAAATACCATCTTGTGTTTACAGAGAATCTGAAAGAGATACATCCTCAATAAAAATGAATAAAATTCAAACAACTAATCACCAGAGAACATAATAGCTAAAGGTCTCATTATCAAGTGAAAGCTGCACAATGTGTGGCCAGCCTTCCATAGATGGGTACAGAAGTCAAATCCTCTAAACACGGTGTGTTTAAATTTTTTACAGCTAAGTACAAAATAAAATCACATACCACATTCTTTGGCACTATCAGTGTGACTCTGCTAACAAGGACTATTTAGAGAAAATCAATATGAACATTATTTCAGAAGTACTTGAAGATAATACCAGTGGCAGCTGATCTGATTGACTGTCCCACCCAACCACCTCAACACAAAAAGATAAAAACAAGACATTTGTTGAACATTTTTATTTGTATTCAGTTCTGCTAAAGTCTGTGGAGCAATCAGGGTTGTCTTCATTAATAAAATCACACTAAATTGGGTATATTAAGATGCAGTATTAGTACCCAAAGGCACTGGTAGACATGGATATGCTTTAAAGATCAAAAGACTGAAAATAAGTAAACATATTGGTGTGTTCGCAGTCATCTCAATTGAGAAGAAAATATGAATATTTGCAAGAAGGAAAAATTATTGCGGGGAAAGGTGTGGAGTGGAACACATACATGACCCTGTTTTAGAATTGACAGCTATTCCTTAAATCCAAGCAAGCTGGTTTTTTTTCTTTTCACAATGCCTGGAGACAGGCCAGAGGAGAGATGCATCACATGTTTCTGGTGAGGAGGGTCTGGGGAAAAGGACTGTGGAGATGACATCAGTTCTGAGATAAAGTTGGAGTTCTGGCATCTCATCTGTGGCATATGGATGCTCACAGCAAGGTAAGCTTTGGAACATAGACTATATATTTGTTGAAGGGCATAAAATTTAGTGGGGTTTTTTTAAGGCTCTGAATTATGACTTGGACTTGCTTTTACCTTATCCCCCACAAAATGCCATGATATATAGATAGTAAACTGTCAAAGGGCAGCATGTTTTATAATTATTTTTGTTCCTCAAGAGAGCTCCCATTTCCTTCTCTTTTACATTTTATGTTTCTTTATCTCTAGCACAGATAACCACATAAATGAAAGGAGGCCAACTTATAATCTACAGCACTATGTTGTTCAAGTGATTACTTTGTGTCTGAACTAGCACACAGTTCCAACCATGGAATTTGGTGGGTCACTCCAAGTAATTTTTCTCCTCTTGTTCCCTGAAGATGAAATTCAAAGACAAAATATTCAGTTGCTACAGAGTGGTCACTTGCAAAGTCATATTGTTGCAGGGTCTCCTAATTTAGAATTACTTTGCAAGGAGCAAAACAACACCTTATCAATCTATTCACATGGCAACAGATGCAAATATTGATGGTCCCCAGTTGTCCATGTGTTTTAACAGAGAGTAACCTATGATAGTAATGACATTGACAATGCGAGGCCAAATGAAGGATCACTAACACCAAATGTAGGAGAATTTCCAAGATACCAGTGATTGGTTGTAAAAGGTGTCATTCTTACCAATTTTTTTAAAATGGAAGAGGTACAGAAATTATAAATATCAGAAGATTTTAGACAAACCAAGAGCAAAAAGCAGCATCAACATTTGGAAATAAATGGTTACCCTTTCTCAGAATTATCATCAGTGTACTCGAAAAAGAATATTCCTTGTGAACTGACTGTTCAGATAATAAAGATTTGCTTCTTGTGAACAGAGGAAGTATGGTAAGAATGCCTAAGTAAAGAAGAAAAGAGCAAATAAATATGCAAGTTTCTATGTTTAAATTCTGCTTCATTGTGAAATCACAAGGAAGTACATTTTTTTTTATGCAATCTGAACTCCTACTAATAGTTCATTCATATTGTATATATATATAGATGAAAATAATGTTCAAACTTCTGCAGGTTTTTCCACACAACATGCAGTGCCAGAAGATTCCTTTCCCAAAGCCCAGTCAGCCTTGTGGATAGCAGAAGACCACAGAATAATTGCTCAGGTTTACTGCAATAAAGCTGGCTCAATTTAAGGGCTGAGAATGACTAATTTTTTTTATGCCTTATTGAATTTTTCAGACAATATTCACGAAAATAAAACTTCTTTGATCTAAGTGACTGAAGAGGACAGTTAGCCCTTTCTAGCAAGTACTTGAACTTCCACACATGGGCCATAGGCTACTGCAAACTGCTGAGTATTTTTTCACTGACCATCATGCATAACCGGTGGTCTTTTAAAGTATGGCTATTTAGTATGTGAGCCAGCATTTAAACATCTCTTACAGGAAGAATTCTTCCTATGAAATTGTGTCCATTACAGTCCCTTACACAACACTTGGACACAAAAAAAAGACACAGTGGAATGAACACATAATGTGCTTCTGATACCATAGAATTCAGTAAATTTATCTGCCCTCCACCCAGAATCACACAGGCTTATTCCACCAGCACACATAGGGAGGTGCTTTCAATTGCACTTGAAAATACTTATTTGATTTCAGATGGTCTCTCTTCAGCAATACTTGGACTTCCACGATCCTGGTAGATCCCTTCCAATTCAAGATATTCTATGATTCTCTCTGTAATATGCTAAAATAATAACTTTGTTACATCTTACCTCTTGCAGACTAATGCAATGTTTTTGAAGCATGACAACTCTTGTACTAACACAAATTATATGATTATCACTCCTAAAACCAATCTGTGTAAAAAACTTTTTCAGTACTCTTAAGAGTACTTACTTCAAGAGCTATTCATTTTCCCCACTAGAAATCTAATTTTTCAAATTAGAAAACACTATCAAAACCAGTGACATAAATATAGAGTGGCTGACAGGAAAAAAAATCTTGAAAATCAAGAAATAACTATTCTATATCATAATTTTTCATTATTAATAGCTCCTTTTTTAAGTATGAGAAAGCTGTTAAATTTACACAGAATGATCACCTACTCATTTCAGATATTATTTACAGAATGGTAAATTTTCTTTCATTGCTTTTTCAACACAGCTTTTTAGTTATGAATCAACCAGTTGTTGAACTGAACCAGACAAAACTGGGAAAAAATCACTCCCTGCACTGAGTAAAGAACTTTAGTTGTCAAAGCCTGCACTATTCACTGCAAGTTCTGGTTTCTAGTACCCAAGAGAGAAATTTCATCCTGCTCTCTCTATCTATCTCCTATTTCCCTGCCTCAAAGCAAGGTCCAACCACAACATTCCCAAATGGGGCCTCAGACCCACCTCTTCAATAACCTTCCCTATGGGCAGGGACTGCCCGAGGGAAAACGTTTCCTCCTTGCCTGAAGGTGTGAGGGTAAAAACCAAGTTGCAGTTTGTGGCACAGGCAAATCTACACTGGCAGTTTCTGCTCAAAGATAATTCTCATCCTGATTCCTCTAAGGACTCCACACTCTCACATTCAGACAGCTAGCACCATGTCCTGTCAGTCAGTTGCATGCCTGCATCACTTTGGAAAATCCTCAGGTCCACTAAAAAAAAAAAGTCACAAGCAAGTGAGCAAAACTGTTATTGAAGGAGGGATGGACCTACTTTAAATGCACCCTAAAGCACAATGGGCAAGTGATTTTCAATATAAACAGGGCAAAGAGGCTGTAAAACAAATTACTCTTAAGATGAACAGAAAAAGGAACCTTTTTTTAATGAAGGGATGGAGGGGAAAATAATTGGCATGCTTTCAAAGCAAAAACTGTTTGAACTTCAAAGCATCAAGTGCAAAAACAATCAATTTCTATAAAATAATGCTTTTATCAGCTTGACAAAGAGGTTTTAGCTTTGTTAGCTTAAATCAGCTAACAAAGGAGTTAGCTGATTTCATCTGCTACTGCCATTACAAAAGTAGATATTAGGATGACAGCTCTCATAAATAGGATTGACAGAGTAAGACGTCATTCTGCACTGAAATCTTGAGTTCAAACTGTGCATTGGATTTAAAATTTCTCTGTGCTAAAAACTCAAGGACATAAACCACCTATGATTCAGCTCACATTGTCAGTCCAGGCTAAGTCGCCAAGCATTGAGAGCCTTTCAGGCTCAGGTCTTCAGCAAGGATCACATAACTGTGATCCTGCCCACGCAGGAAAAGGCAACCTTGGAAGATTTATCATTCTTACAAGAAAAAAAGTGCCAGTAACTTCCTTGTGGCGTTTTGGTTCAGTTTTACTTTGAGGTTTTTTTGAAATTATTATAAATTTAACCTTTGAAATTGAAAGAAAGCCCAAAGGATTTGATTGAAAATACTTTCATCTGCTTTTGACCATTTAATAGATTTGCAATCTGGCTACAATGGTAACATTAGACAGTTTCAACTCAGAGAGTTATGTAGTTAGTTAGGCAAAGAGGGTGCATGCCAAGTAAAATTCCAGCAAAGAAAATTTCCATTTTTTGCAATATTGCTGAGTATCAAAAAAATCATTACCTAATTTCTTCTTCACTCAAACACCATATTTAGACCAACCCTGAATTCAGAAACTCTGTATACAGCAAGGGTTATATAAGGCTAACAAAAGCTTTTAGTCCTTAAGGAAACAAAGTCTAGGGTATAATATTTTCAACATCTTTTTCCAAGGGAGTGTGGAAAATAAGCTTTTAAATGAAATACACTCAGAAAAAGATTCCAAACTCTACAATTGATCAACGTTGCAACCTGTAAAACAAAGACATTTTGTAAAACAAAGCACAAAATTTCACATTTACAGCATTTTGAGCCTCACCTATACAAAAAAAACCCTTGTAAAAATGGACTAAGAGGAAGGAGAACTAATCAGGGCTTCAGTGGAACATAAAAGCAGCATAAAAGAATGAGAATAAAAGCCTATCTAGCCCAGAGTACTAACAGTGGCCGAACACAGATGCCTCAAGAAGAATGTAAGAACAGAGCAAACTCCTGTAAACACTGTCAGAGAATACCCTCAAAACTCTCAACAACTTACAGTTCAGTAGTTAATATATTCATGTTTAATCAGTCTTAATGGATTTCCTGCATGTAAACTTGCCTAGTTGCCCATTAAGTCCATGTGAGCTTTTAGCATCCATACTATCCAGTGGCCAGGACTTCCAGCACGCTGTGCTAAAGTGGCCTTATCTCCTGTCGTTCATTTTTTACTGGATACCCCATTTTTTGACAGATAGCCCAAAGAGCCTGCATGAAAAAAATAAAACCAGCCAATAAGTGCCTCTAACAAGATGTTCCATCCATGCCACGTGTGCCTCCAGATACCCCTCATAACCTCACCACAGGTTTTACTAGGGACAGAAGGGAACTAAATGTTTTCTTTATGGTTTCTCCTCCACATCCATTTTATTTATCTAAACTGAATTTCATCTGCCATTTAAAAGCCCCAACAGTAGAGTGAGGTCTTTCTGTAATTCTTCATAGGAAACACAATCTTTAAAACCCTTGACAATTTACAAGGACCAGCAAATATCACTGTTCAACCCCTTTATCTATGAGCATGTTGAGCAGCATGGACACTTGAACTGAACCCTGTGGAACTTCACTGTTTAAAAACAACTGTTGACTCCCAACGAAGTTTATAGGCATTTATCATTCTTCCTAACAGGATCTTCTCACTCTTCTTCCACGACTCCTTAGTTAGTCACGCAAGCAAGAATTACGGAGTAAGACATCTTAGGGATCTGTCAGACATACTGCGTACAAGGGGCACTCCTTCCAAAGGGAAATTCCCATATTTGGCCACAGCTGTCCAAATGCAGGTCTTTGGAGTCTGCCAAAAGACATCTTTCAATCCCTGTATTTGCTAAAGATAATTTAGGACAATGTTTTCCATTGGTTATTGCAGTATATTACTTTATTTACTGCATCTAAAGGGATCACATAGCCACGTTACTCAGCCTCACCTGACACTTTTTCACCACCACTAACCTAAATAGGCAATTAATTTTTTTTTTGTAGACATGCTCAAACCCATATCCAAAACCGAAAGTTTGGAGACAGAGTTACCAAGAGAAAACCATACACTGTTATATTACACTTGGGAACCAAGAGGGATTGTTGGATCTTCCATATAGATTTGCCAAGATACACCTATCAGAAGGGTTCTGAGACAACCATCAGCACTCTGGATGCTGGCTCTGAAAATATCTCAAATCTGGCCTTGGGACCTAAGGACCAAGTTCTCATTGCCATACCATTAGAGAAATTTTCCCTCAAAGCACTTACCCCTCCAAGTTCTTCTCTCCCTTCTCTACTTCTTAATTGTTGATTAAGAAGGTTTTCTCCTATATTGTTTTTGCTTTTGTTTTAAATCTTATTTCCTAGCTCCATCCAGGAGCAGAGCAGACCGAAAGGCTCACATCTCTACACTACTCGGGTGTGGTTATCTTCCATATTCAAACCTTTTTTTAGTGTTTCAGCATTTACCCTCTCACCTTGCAAGGTAGAAAAATCCATTGCATCTCATCTTTACTCTAGTACTTTTACAAGCATTAATTCTTCCTACCAAAACCTGGAGATTTCCCATGTTAAAAACCCTTCCTTGTGCAATAAACCCAAGATGTATCACCAATACAGATTACACTCAAGCGAAGCCCACAGTCACTATCACAAGTGGTGGGAGGATTCTAGGCAGACCACAGAGTACTAATCCAGGTGACAGAGTTGGTATCAACCGTTGTAATTCACCAGCATTGTGCTTTGTTTTTTTTTTTTTTGTCGACTCTAGACACAAAACCGACACAGCAATATTTTCTGCTTTACATTTTTATGCTTCTGCACAGAGGTACAGTGAAGTCAAGTACAAATGTGATAAGCATACATAAAACTATACCTATTTAAATCTGGCTAGAAATAGTAGCAATAGTGGGAAAAAGGAGCAGCAGATGCTTAACACCTAGGCGGCAAGCCAAGAATTATACTATATTGTATTTCCATCACCTTTCCTGCCCCTATCAGTTACGGTACAGGAAGCACAGGTATGCTTTGTAGCAATAACTTTCATTGCATGCCCTTATTGAAAAAAGTATTCTACCAAGGCAACCGTGTTATTATCTGCAAATTTCCCACATTTGTTCAGGAGTTTTAATACTCTATCATTGGCAAAACTAACAATTGCTATTTGCTACCTACTGACTTACACATTTAAGTCATGTACTGTGAACCCTTAAAAAACCCCGTAATTTTCCACTTTTTTGGACACTATTTTCTACCTGCAAATTCAACGTGAACTAACAAATGCATTAGGAGGGCAAAAATTGCACGGTCGATACAGCATTTTACACCAGACTTCAGTTTTTAAGAACCTGAAGACTTGGGACCCTTAAGTTGCTGGGCAGGAGCATCACCAGGACCGTAGTGCAAAATGAATGAATGAAGATGTAGCAGCTCACTCGCCTACACTGCACCCCGATGGGAGGACCCTGCTTGCAGAGGCCTGTTCAGGGACTCCTGTCTCGGGTGGGAGTTTTGTCAGCGCAGGGTGCCGGTAATGGAGAGAGCGGCGGAAGGTCTGGTATGTAGGGATGCCGTGAATGAGGTGGCGTTTCGGTGCTCCCGAAGTGATGCCCACCCTTCAGCCGACACCGCACGGGGGCTGGTGGCACACAGGTACCATGACTAAAAGCCGCTCGCTCGGGCCAGCAGTCCGCCGAGTGGACCGATGCCTCCTCCTAAAAATCATACCCTTCCCC
>VWZW01006483.1:101851-160000 GCA_013397115.1 Edolisoma coerulescens | reverse complement strand
CTGCCGCTCACGCACCCCAAAGTTTTGCCGCTCTCGCCATAGCGACGCGGGCAGGGACACCCAGCTCCGGCCGCCCCCCGCCCGCCCGGCCCAGCCCGGCGCCGCCTCACCGTCCCAGCTCGGACTCCAGCTCGAAGTAGTGAGCCAGGGTGTCCTTGTTGGAGCCATCGATCCAGTAGTCGGGCGCGGCGGAGCCGGGGCGGCTGGCGGCCGAGGAGCCGGAGGAGGAGGATGAGGAGGACGNGCCGAGCGGCAGCCCTGCGCCTGCAGCGAGAGACCCCCGGGGCCAGCCCGGGGCGGAGGGAGCGCTGCGAGTTCGCCGGCACCGGGAGCGGGACATAGGCCCCCGGGGGGACAACCGCACGGGAGGAGAAATCGCCTCTCGATCCGCGGGCTGTGTGCAGCGGGGCCGGGCAGGATGCGCAGCCCCGGCGAGGTGGGCGCCGGCCCGCCATGCCGCAGCGTTTTGCCAGTTCCCGAGCGGGAGTTCAGGAATTCTGCCGTGAATTTGGCGAGGAGGGTGTGGGGGCTGAGGCTGAACAAGCCAAACAGCAGTGGGAAAGAAAGAGACTGACAAATTCTCGAACATGACCATAAAAATCCCCAAAACACAGCTTCCCTTCCCACCAGAGAACTAAAAGAAGCCACAGAGAAATAAAATTGCTGTGCTGCAATGCCACTCTTTAACAGGTTATGAAATCTGCAAGTTATGAAATGCATGCGAATTATACTAAAACATGCTATATCCCCGACTGCAAAATCCTTAGCCAGAAACATCTATAGAAGGGTCGTTTCTGTTGGTGTAGTGGCGAAATAAAACAGCAGCAGTTGTGTGTGCCTCGCATGCATAGTGTGCCCGATCAATCCCACTCGCATCCTCTCTGTGCTGTTACACCCACTCACACTGCCATGCCAGCACAGGCAGGAGGTAAAATGGACCATGTGCAAACCTGTGCAGCAGAAGGGCCGAAGTATTGTCCTCTAATTTTCAACCACAATTCACCGGCTTGTTTTTTTAAACATTGTATTTCTCGCTCAAATAAAGCAAGAGTATCCTGTTCAGCGTTGTACTAATTCAGGTGTATTGATGTTTTCCAAGACGATTTGTTTCCCCTTATAAACAAGTCTGTCTCTTACTGTTCCTTGACTTCCCCACCGTACATAGTTGGGGCAATTAATTTTAATTCTAAACCTCTTAATTTCTGAAAGATCTTAACAAAGAAATGCTTCTCTCTGCGTAACCAGATAATAGAATAAGTATCTCTTAAACTAGTCTTTGTTAGTAGTGGGAAAGGATAAAAGAGATAAATGAGATAGATAAAAGAGAGATAAAACCTTTTCATCTCAAGATTACTTATTGCCATTGTGGAATTAAAATGTGGATCCGAATTGTAATTTGAGACTTTATCACTTTCAATTTCATATTTGAAAGTCAAGAAAAAGTAACCCAAAGTCCTGATTTTAAAACCAAGTTCCATCCAATCCAGTTTGACAGAAACTCCAAATTTCCTTTGAGATGAACTTCATGCCCAGAGCACCCACAGTTACAGGGCTGAGATCAGCACCAGAGCAGCAGGCAGGCAGCCTTTTCACTGTTGCTCATGCCCCATTTCAATCTCTCAGCTCGCTCTGTCTCTGCTGGTGCATGCAGAGCTTTTCTTCATAAGTCTTTGGCTGATAGGTGACACTTTTTCACCTTATTTGTTAACAGCATCTCCTGGGAGGAGAAATGGTCACTGATGAAGACAATCACACACACACAAACCAGCAAATCAGCACACTTAGAAGACAGTGTTTTTCTGCATCATATTTTTAGTCAAATATCTAACATATTCTAAAAGCCAAAGGGCACATTTAATTCTGTTCTGGTGGGTTTTTGTAAAAATTATTTTAGTAGCATTATATTTATGCAGGTATCTGCAATCAGGTTCACATCTCTGATGATTTGGATATAGTTACCATGAGCCTTCAGCTACTCCTTGCTAAATGACAGCACCAGTAGATTTTCTTTTTTGATTTTTTTTAAACTGGGCTATCTATATGGAAGGCATTTTACTTTCCTTGAAACTCTGACTCAAAAGTGAGCTGCATTGCACCATGCTGACCACCTTGTGCTTGAAAACTGACTGGACATTGTTCTTCAGAAACTCAACATCCTTCAAAAATTAAGATCACGATATCCGATGTGTCCATGTGGAATTAAAGCAAGTCTTCAGGTTGCACGTTCTATCTAACCAGAAAAAAAATGCCTCTCAGTCTCCAGGTAACCAAAGACAGCCTTTCAAATGTGCAGTGCTCCACTCAGGTCTATGTTAACCATGTGAAGATTTGCACCAACTTTATTGGACATGAAACTAAAACACTAATAAATCTTCATTTATCAATTTGAGACACTCTATGTATGAAATTGTATTATGGAGATAAAAAGATTGTAATTTTCCTGCCAACAAACCCAGGTTACAAACTCAAAGAAAAAAGGCAGGTCAAGGAGGAAGCAGTTTATATGAACAAAACATACATGCAAGAGATGTCCCATCTTCTGCCTCTCTCCTGTCATCCATAAATTTAAACCCAAAAGCAGGAATGTAATCTGGTGTCTTGGTGGAGGAGCGGAGTCAGTAATCTTTCTGCCCTCCTGATTGCTGCAGTCCTGTTTTGTGTATGCTCTTGTCCTTTAGTACAGACACAACTGCATCAGTTATGAGCAGAACACAGTGGGCTAAACTGAAAGGTAAGTACAGGACAGGAACTTCTAAAACTTGACTTCTGAAATGTTCATACAATTCTAGCAGTTAGACCTTGTGTAGGAACTCAAGAACAACAAGTTCTGTCCTGAGTTTTGAATAAGTAGTTTCCAGTTTGTGGGCATCATTTGAAAGAGAACCATGTTAGTCCCTTGAAACTTACGTCAGTATTTCTTCCTGGCCAAACTGCAGCAGCTTCCTACTTGAAGGTACAACGTGTCCGCACCTACTGCAATAAAGGCACTGTTATCTACGAAAAGCAAACTGTCAGATGCAATCCCTATTAAGGAATATTTCTCTCAAAATGGTTTTCACATACTAGAGCTTCCCTCTTTACAGAGATGATCCAGTATGGATTCTATATTTCTACCAGTGCTATACCAGATGCATATCAACTATAATTGTAATGCAGATTAAGTCTTCTGAAACAGAAGTTAGACAAAATGTGTCACATATAAGTCAAAGAAGTTGAGATCAGGGCAGATCCCCAAAGCTTTCAGTTCCCTTCCCTGTCATTGATTTTCTCTGCCGAATACAAAGCCTTGCATTACATTTTATTTTCTGCAACATCTTTCATTTCCCGCTCAACTTCCAGTACCTCTGGATGACTATGTAAGCTTCCATGGATGCCTGTCAGTTGGGAATGCTAAAAACTTCTGCCAATTTCTTTGGTTTTATTTATGTATAGGAAGCCTTATTACTTGTATTGAACAAATTTATCACAGTCTCTTAACTTATTATCATCTTTCATGCTGTTTTATGTGTAAATCTAAGTCTACTTAAAGATTTATAGAGCTGCTGGGTAAAGATGGACTCTTTCATCAGCTGAGTACGTGAAGAGTTTAAATCAGGTGAGAATGAGCACAGTGCTGGGAGAGGCCAGCAGAATAGTGATGTTGGGGAGGAGGTGTCTTTATGCAAGAAAACAGAGAGGAACAGGCTGACCCTTTGTAGAGTGACAATAGAGGTGAAGGAGAGTAACAACGTGCCCTTTACCTCAAACCCTACTCACAAGTTTTGAAGTCAAGACCATTTTTTTTCCAGTGGCTTGGAAAAGCAAACATGTAAATGGGGATAAAAGAAGTGATTTCCTGAAGATAAATTGTTAGAAAACAGTGTGATTCATCCATCCCTGAACCAGATCGTGTGGGCTGTGGGTATCAATAGGGTCATTTTATAGTCATAGCGGGAAGGCACACAGAACAGTTATCTTTGCACCATAGTCACTTATCTTTCCTATCCCTCTTTAAGTGATTCAATAAATCATTTGATTTCTAGAATGTAGGAGGATACTTGAAGCATTCCCTTTCATTTTGCAGGATCAAACAGCATTGGTTCACAAAAAAAAAAATATAAAGCTAGTCCAAAAGTCTATGAGTCATTAAGCCCAAATAAACCCTCCCCTTGAGGACAAGATTCGCAAACCAGAAGTCACCTGGTAGGACCCACAGAAGATACACACAGTTCTTCCTGAGTTAAGATCACTTAGCTGTTGCTGGGTCTCTAATCCCTGCTCAAACAAAATCCAGCTGGAGGTCCTCTGCCATTATTAACAGCTCGAGAAATTTCTCCAGGATATAGTGCTTCCTTGTTTCTAAGGCAGAACTTTTTCTTCCCCCTCAAATGCTATTACGTAGTTTAAATATGCAGCTTAAACTCCCTCCATCACAGGGAAAAAAAACACCCTTCTCGCACCACCCCCTGCACCCAAAAAAAAAAAAGCAACCCATGAAGTGAATTCTAGAATGTACAAGTAAGAATTCAAATTTTATGCCAGGTTCAAGATGATGCGAGACTTTCAAAAGAAAATTGGAATAAAATATTAGAAAAACAGATAAAAAGAGTCCTAGGCACAGGCAAGCACTGTTAAAATAAAAGCTGACAATGTCAATATAATTTCTTTCACTTTCAAGAAAGAAAAGAATTTGCATCCATGGTTTGGAATTTGGAAAAAGAAATCTGCATACAGGAAATTGTATGAAAACTGTAAGAGGAAGGCAAAGTTAGCATTTTCTGAGAAATTGTCATTTATATGAAGAGAATTCACTTTCCCAGGGTAGGCTGGAGTCTAACCTCATTTCAGTGGTAAACTGGTCATTTCACAGGAAGGCTGGAGGGAGGTTTAAGCATTAGCATTAGTCTGTGTGGATATGCAATGAATTGAAGAAATAAAAAGCCCCCATACTTAAAACACCTTTTTTCTATTTCCTAAAATGTGTGTTTTGCCTGGCAACAAATAAAACAGTAAGGAATAATTTGAAGTGGAACAGCTGCCACTCACTTCATTTTAAAAGTTACTCCGCGGCTGTGCATGTCCTTTTGCTGATTTGTGAGCAAAACCCAGTTAAAAATTCAGCAGACTTCTCTGTGCTACATTGACCAGCAGAGAGAAGCAGTCTAAGCTCTTTGCTTGGTTTTCCCGTATAAATATATGCAGATTCAGCAATGCAAGATTTCTTACTACAGATATAAAGCAAACTCTCCACTGCCAGCACCTCAACACCTTGTCTAGCAGTAAAGGGAGTTCAGTAGCTAGTCCATTACCAAAAAGTTTATAGCCATGGCTAAAATCGAAGAGAATTGCCAGTTTGTCCCTACTGCTGTTCCAAAAGGCAGCTAAGTTACTAGCTAGACCAGGTAGTAACTCTTGCCTTTCTGGTTGTCTTATTTTGTGACCTCCCCTTACCCCAAACAAAATAAATAAAACCCTGCTGTGTTGTGAAAAACAATTAAGGCCATCAGTTCTGACTGCTGCAATCCATTATGGAACAGACCTTCTTTGTTTCACTCATTTGCCTCATATTTGAGTGGCTATAAATTGAGAGGGCTGTTAACTGTAGTGTAATTGTGACTGGGTTTCTTGTGACTTGAGTGCCAGTGACAACAGTGGGAAACACAAACAGTTTGTACCCAGGGCATAGTACAGAAGAGAAAAAATAGTTATCCTAATTTACTTCAGTGGTTTCTGATTGGATTGCTTCCAGTTCTGTAAATCAGGAAAATTGCAGCTTTTATGAGACAGGAAATGGCTGTAGTTTGTTGATATTGTTTTGTACATCTTTCTGATTAAGTATCCAGATATGGTCTTGGTCAATTGCAATCTAATCTGTTTAAGTCCCCTGGCTGATATTGATGATAACAGTCTCGCTGTGTTTGCTAAAGGGGTTCTAGAAAAGATCTAACTCTGGAAAAAAAATCCAGATATTACAACAAAATTCAATTCAAAAGCAAAGGTTAGGTATTCAGTTATGTGTTTAGGTCCAGTACTAGAATGCACCTTTGATCTTCATGAGGGCAATCATTTCAAGAGACAGACTTGATGCTTTTGTTGAGGGATTTCAAAATGAGACAGCAGTCATGGGGAAATACTTATGCAGAAATTCCAAAGGAGTGAAAGTGCCTGCACTTGAGCATTTCAGAGAATAATTACTCCATTTACTCCCCTCTAGACTGAATGTCTATGTTTTGGGGGTTTTGTTCTTTTACAGGACCCTTAATTCTTTGGGTCCACATGGCCCTACTACCACTAACAATATTTCTCTGACACACGTTGACCAGAGACATAGTAGAAGGGCATCTGTGCCCCAAGAAGTAATGTTTATAAGCCTATTTGTGGACAAATGTCCAAGAGAGGATTGGGAAAACACAAATTCAAACTCACTTTGTCTCACCTAGACGTGGTACCTATTTCAGGCCTCCATGAGGTTGCCTCCACTCAGACCTAGCTGCTCCACTTTTCAACAGTTCTTGTATAAAAAGCCCTGGAGCTCCCGGACAAAGCTTCCATCACTTTTTGCATATATTTTCTGGATTTTTCCATTTTTTGATTCTTGAAAATTCATTGCAACTAGTTTAGCTTTCAGGGACAAGAAGAGCTTACTGTTAGGTAAAAGGAGGCCTTTCAGCAGCTCTTCTGCTCTCTGATAAGCATCCACATAAAGATTTTTGCCCTGTATTTATTACAGTTCAAAAGTAATTACTGTAATGGAAGGGTGTACAGAGGGATACCTTACACTAAGCTGCTGATGAAATGCAAGGTCCTACCAATTATTCAGCAATTCAGTGTCATTAAACCTACTGACAGAAGTGCAGGCATATGTACCTATACCATAGATAATTTCTGCAGTTTTCGTAAAAATCTTGGGAACATTGTAAATATCTAATAAATTCACTCATGCCTCAAGATCATATAAGATTAAAATTTTCAAGCAAAATATGCTACATCTGGTAAAACAAAAAAATCTGAATTCCTCCAAGGCAAAACTGAAGTTAGTGTTTCCAAGTCACAGCACTGCAATTTCTTCTCTACATGATATACACATATATTCATACATGTTACACCAATAAAATTGTGCATTTCCAAGCATAAGATGTGCGTTTTATTTGCGGTTTAAGAAAATCAGCTACAGTTCAGTTTGTTTAACTTCTTGCTTAGCTAAATTTTTAAAATCTGTACCACTCATTAATTGTAGTGGTGGGAATTAACAATGATGATCACATTTTCAGACTGAACAAATGTGTTATTCCATTACTATACTCATCCCTTCAACTACTGTTTTTCCAATTAAAGTTGAACAACATTAAATGTAGAATATAAAGCACCCGGGTAGAATTTCCAGTAAGCTGAGTTGGATACCATGTGCAGAGATGATATTTGAGAGTCTCCACCTGTGTGCTCCATTATGACCTCTGCCAGTGTGGTGTTTTGACTGTGGCTGGAATGCCAAGTGCCCACCCAAGCTGCTCTATGGCCACCTTCCTCAGCTGGGCAGGGAAAAGAAAATACAAGCAAAAGCTCTTGGGGCAAGATAAGGGCAGGGAGAGGTCACTCAGCAGCTGCCATCACAGGCAAAATAGATTCACCTTAGAGTACTTTCCCTCCAGCTTCTCCCTTCTCAACTTAACCCTCAGTTTTGTCTATCTCCTCCCCACCAGCGCTGCAGGAGGATGAGAAGAGGGGGCTGTGGTCAGTTCATGGCACGTCTCTGACACTCCTCACTTCTCAGGGGCAAGACTCCTCACAGTCTGTCCCTGCTCCAGCATGGGGTCCCTTCCCATGGGAGACAGCTCTTCCTGAATTCTTCAAACATGAGTCCCCTCCAGGGACTGCAGTTCTTCACAAACTGCTCCAGTCTGAGTCCCTTCCTTGGGGTGCAGTCCTTCAGGAACTCACTGGCCTAGTGCAGGGCCCCCAGGAGGTCATAAAACCCCTCCAGGAGTTTGCTCCAGCACAGGCTTCCCGTGGAATCTCAGCCTCTTTTGGGCACATCCACCTGCTTCAGAGTGAGGTCTCCACAGGCTGCAGGTGGATATCTGATCCATCGTGGACCTCCATGGGCTGCAGGGGCAAAGCTGCCTCACCATGGGCTGCACCACGGGCTGCAGGGGAATCTGCTTCTGTGCCTGGAGCCCCTCCTGCACCTCGTTCTCCTCTGACCTTGGTGCCTGCAGGGCTGTTTATCTCACATATTCTCACTCCTCTCCTTGGACTCCTGTTGCTGTTGTGCAGGGTTTTTTTCCCCTGTTCTTAGCAATGCTATCCCAGAGGTGCTACTTCTCACTCAACCAGCAGCCAATCTGTCTTGGAACAGGCTGGGATTGATTCCATCACCTTCCTCTCCACCAAACCCCTGCCATGCAAACCCAGTTCAGTAAATCTGAAGCAAAGCAAAATGTAGAACAATTTCATTGCTTATGTAAACAGTTCCTCTTGTTTATTTCTCACACAGTAGTTTGGTACTGTAAATACTCTTACCATTGTTTAGACCCTTGATTTATGAAGTGTGCCTAAAAGCTTTGGCAACATCTGACTATAAATCACTTTGCAAAGACTCATAAATTCCTCTTGTTGCCAGTAAAATTTTACATGTGTTTAAGGACATCCTGATTTCCTCAAGTAGCATTACATACCTCTTTTTTTTAAAAATCTGAACTGAAATGCAATCAGTGAAATATTGAACACTGATTTCAGAGAAAAATTCTTCACTTAATCAAATGCTATGATCATAACTCAGTATAGTGTTCAAATGAATCTGTCAATTTTTTGCTTATATTCAAAATATATTAAAACAAATCCTATCCTGCTTTGGACCAGTCTTCACAGTAAAGCTAAGCTCACTAAGAGGATATAAATAAGCCTTCACCCTTCACAAGAGTAAATGACAAGGTAGGTATATGTAAAAACACATGTATAATTTGAATGCTGATCTGCACATAATTACTGTAGATGTACAGAAAGGTTTTTGCCCTAGAAAACAATGCCTCCTGCTTCCATAGAACTCTTGTGTAGGAAGACAATATTAAAATTACTAACCAGTATATGGAAACAAACAAACTAAAGCACTAAGCACTCTCCAAGGTATTCCAAGATATTGCTGTATCCTCACACCTTCTGTCTCTTAAATAGAGGCTTTTGATACCTTTTTTTTTTGTCCAGTTAAAGGTTGAACAATTATTTGTATGATTTTAATAGTAGATCAGAAACTAAAGTTGGTTTATACTTACACAGTGCCAATGATCTCTAAGCCTATTAGCGGATGGAAGTGAAAGAAATATCTGGTCAGACACCTTGTAGAAAGTTTGTCACCAGTCCCCCTTCAGGGTCAACAGTTTGACCCCGATTTGGAAAGTAATGGGGTTTTTACACCACCAGATGAAAGTGCACTGATAATGTTATGTCTGTCTGTTAACCAGATCATCTTGCCTTTTTCTCCACAAGATTTCCATAAAATAATCACACAAGACTGCTTTCATTTTACTTGCCACTTTAACATTTCCCTAGGATTTTTAGCAGATACTGTTACAAAATGTCAGCAGTTACATAGATAAGCATCTTAACTCACATGGGGAAGGCAATGTGAGCTATCAAAGTGAACTGAGGAATAGCAGAGCCCGTTATGTTTCGCTGACTGCATTTGGAAAGAAGTACCTTCAATCTGAAATGGGAGAAAACAAGAAAGAGTCTCTCTGCTCCTCACCAGAGTGAAGACTTTTGTGTATGTTTCATCTTCAGCCCTGCAAGAGACTCCCTGTTTCCTTGGCCAAATCCCACACAAACTTATTTAAGGCAACTTACAATCAGTGTTTTTGGGTCTTGCAGTAAAAGGCAAGTAACTTATTTCAAGGAAACAAAATACTTCGTCAGACTCAGTTTGGGTTAACATTTTCAATAGGACTTTTAAAACAATAAAAATCAGCTTTTAAGCAGAATATTTAACTTCAAAAGTACCTATAGGAAACATTTGATTTCTTCCAGAGTTTTGTGGGTTTTTTTCATACAAAGTTATTTACTGAGTCTAGCTCTGAGTACATTGGGTTCCTATCAAGCTTTCCTTTTTTTCCTTTGGAGAAAGTATTGGTTAAAAATGTCCCCAGTTCTATGACAGCGAAACAGCAGCAGCACAGACAACAACAGCAACAACAACCAAAAAAAAAATGGCCACCCAAACAAACAGAAAAAAATGCAAACAAAACCAAAATCCCAAACTCCTTAGTCATTAACAATGTAAAGCCTAAAAGACATAAAAGTGAAGAACCATGTTCAGTACATTTGTCTTGGCTATGGCTTTTCACGTTTTTCATAGTCACGCAGCTTAACACGGCAAAACACACCATGCTTTTGGGTAGCGCTTGCAGCCATTTTCTGGGGTAATTCCTTCCTGCTGGGATATCAGCAGCAAAACCATTTAGCAGGTGATGACAAGAGAGACCAAGAAAGCCTGCATCAGCCACTGCAACATTCAAATGAGTAGAAATAATAAAAAGCACGAGGGTAAGTGCTCCGAAGGTGTGAAGATTTTCCAGGAGTGATGACACCTAAAGTTTAAGGGCAACACAGCCAGTTTAGCACCTTGTCATAGAATCACAGACCAGTCATGAGAAAAGCTGAGTGAAGTGGATGGTGTAGCATCACCATAAATACCACATCCCCAAATATTATTTTTCTCAATAGACTTACAGCTGTTAAGCAGGAGACTGATAAAATACTTTGGAAACTACACGGGTCATCTTGCCCTGTTGCTCTGCCCCTAAAACTGTACAATATTTCTGAGCCAAACTTTGAAGCTCTTAGAGAAAAGTTTGAGTTCCACTGGCACCAATGAGAGCCACTGCTCTCAGAAGTCAACACTTAAGTTGTATATTTCTCCTTGTATTTATCTTCAGCAGTCTCACCTGTGACCTGATGCTCTGCCAGAGGAAAAACAGTTTCAGAAAAACAGGTTTAAAAATTTGCAGATAAAAGCAAGGCAGCAGTTCAAGGTTTGGCCAAGCCATATTTACCATTTTCAGGCACAGTAATGAAGAAAGCATAGCTGCCAGTATAACTATTCTTAATAACTTCTGCCTCTATCCCTATATATTGTGTGCAGTTTTTTCATCAAAAATCATTTCCCCAGTACCCAGCATGCATTTTGACTAACTGCATGACATGGAATAGGGATTCTAGAAAACTAATAGAATTAAGTTAACTTGGAGGCCACATGAGGCATCCTGTTGTTAGAGGAGAAAATCAGGCAAATAGAATACTGAAATTCAGGGTATCCTTGACTTAACAGCAATTCACTCAGTTCTATACAGGATGCTTTTTCCAAACCTACAAACTTCAGTGTAAGCTACCAAACACAGAAATTTATATGACAGGCCCTGTGATGTGTGTAAAGTATTTAAACCAAACAATGAATCTAGGTCTGATGAAAAACAGATCACTGAGACATGTAAGATTGTCTTTATTCTACGTATGACTGGACCATGTCCATAAGCAATTTTCAGATAAAGTTTTAAAATGCATGTTGCATTTAATATCAGCTTCTTTTAAAGGATCTAATCTTCCATTTCTGTTTGAATTGGTGAATCCTCAGTGGCTTGGTCAAGAAACACAGCATTTTTGTAGAGCAACATGCTGGTTTACACACCTACAATGACACACTTCTGCAGAATTCTAGTATTGTTATTAAAATAATAATTTTAGCCCAAACTTTGTTCTCGATTGAAAAAAAAAAACAAACAAAAAACCAAAACCAAACACCAAGGCCAGCTCTTGATTTAAGACCACTTAAGGCAGTGCTTTTCCTCCAGAAATCAACTCACCACAGCATACGTATCTTCAAGGATACACGTTATACCACTGATACTAAACTAGTGGTAGATTTTCAGAGCAAACCCCTTGTTTTTTTCTCCCACTGAACCAGAGAATCACTCCTGCAGCAACAGCATAAATTTTCTACTAAAATGATGCATCTAGAAATAGACTCTGCCAAAGGCTGCAAATGAGAAGAGAAAAGCAGAATGAAGGTATGACAGCCAGACTAGCAACACAGAACAGAGACGAAGAGCACTTTTTAAACATCCTATATTCAACGCGTTCCTGTGACAAATTAGAGGCAGGCAAGCAGGAGGCTGAATGCCTGGTCCCACTCACATCGGTGGGATTGGTTGCCATGGACTTAGCCGAAGTGACATGTGTAGATGGTGTACACATAGGCCATGCACAGACTCATAAACACAGGCACATGTGACCAGCTCTTGCAAACAAGCTTATCTGCTTTCAGCCCAGCCACGGCAGCACAGGAGGCTGTGCTGATCTGCTCAAACAACAGGAACTGGTTTCTGGTGAATTTGGACCATGACCCAGTATGTGGGACTCTGGGAGTGCACTCTGGGCTCTCAGATCCCCTCCCTTGTGGTCACAGGTAATTTTGTCACAAATTGTTCTTCCCAGAAATCTGTCTTTAAAGTCTTTAGTGCAGGAGTAGGCAATCAGGTGCTTCAGTTCCTCCTGGCTGATTACAGCTGTCTAATCCGCAGGTACAACACCAAGAACATGGCAGGTTCTCCTCTTTTCAGCTCCAGCTCACATACTTTGCATTCACATCCTCTAAGAGCCTAAGAGGCTCTTATTCTAGATCTAGCATCTTTATTAAGCAAGGCATAAAAAATGGGCTTCAATTAATGTCACAGATTTTACTGGAAATTAGGCCCACATGTACATCTTGCTGAACCAAGTAAAAGTCTAAGTGGATTGGTAAATACAAGCTTAGGTTGTAGCCCCCATTAGCAAAAATTTTAAATTTTGAAGAAACAGCCTTAGTTCCATGCCACTGGACCATCTAAACTTTCCTGCCAACTTCCTAAAAAATGCAGATTGTTTAAAATCGCGGCTACACAAACTGCAAACTTTTCCCTTAGACTACAGAAAGTGTGATCCCCAACCAGCAGTCTCTATCATGTTTTCTTAAGTTAAAAGAAAGGGCAAAGGATCAGATATGTGTAAATATGTCTATATTTTTTTAAAAAGCCCCAGAGCCAAGAAAAGAAGAAGGCCATCTGCCTAAGTCATCTGTAGGTACTACAATTTTCTGCCACAATCATGTTTGCATACTGAATTCTTTTAAAATGCTGATTTTAAACTGAAAGCACTGTCAACCCTTAAACAGGATTGCAGCAGCAAGAGCTCATACAAATTTCAGAGAAGAAAGACTCCAGGGACTGGCTCTGCAACTTGTGGTATGTTTGCTAGAGAGATGTTCCCCATGACAGGAATTAATTACTTCATAGTAGTCTAACGTATTAAAATGATCTATGAACTATCAACATAATTCACACACTTTGAAGTAAAGGGAGGTTTGATTTTTCCATTAAAAGAACAACCAGGTGGCAAATAAAAAGCTGCTTCTAGAGGTGAATCATTTATAGTTACTATTGAAAATAAGGATCCCCCTGCAACAATGCCAAATTTAGCGTCGTGTATCCAGAACATACTGACTACATTTTAATGTAGGAGGCTACTTCTCTGCAGAATAAATAGGTACAAATAGGAAAATGGCTGAGGAGGCACAAGGAACAGACCACTGCAAGTGATGGAAAACAACTAACACTGGCAGAGGGAAGGAGAACTTTTTTGGTGAAGGATGGAGAGGCTGTGTATGGACACAGGTGCTGAGGCTGCTGGGATGATCCATAGGATAGTAGGGAAATATTGACCAGGGACCTCATTTGTGAAACCAAACAGACACTACTTGGTCAACAGACAAAATTTAAGCTTCTTGGGCATCAGTGGCTCCAGAAAACTTCCAGTGGCTGTGACTATGCTCCTCATGTCAAGTCTCCCCCACTTGCTCCCAAAGTTCTTACAATATATCCAAAAATTTTATAACCAGAACGCAAACTGGCAGATGGAAGCAGAAGGATACTAAGGAATATATGTGAGTTACAAAATTATCCTCTAGTGGCATCTCATTTTCTCATTAAATGGTAGGTCAAAACTATCTGTTGCCTTCTGGCAGCATAAGGAGAGTATCACTAGTGAGATGCTATCAACATGTGCTTTCCCTGCCTCCATTCCCCCATCCACAATTTCCTGATTAAATTATCACATATGTTTTATCATTAAAATATGGAAATCTTCACTGAATTTACATTTTTGCATCTCAAGCCTTCTTAACTTCCTGAAAAACTGTTGTACTCACAGTTAGTGCTCAGATCATTGCTATTACCAATATAGAATATGCTCCTTCTGTAACAGCATTAGCTAGCCTGGAATTTTATTCCCAGCAGGCATCAAATAATTTACCATGTGAAATTACAAAAAAAAATTATTTAAGACCATGAGAGAGCAGAGTTGCTGAAAATGTCTCCTAGCCTGAAAAAGATAAAGGGAGAGGACAGTGTGAGTTAACATGGCTGCAAATCTTTGCTGCCTTGCAGCTGGTGAAGTCTCTTCATTTGAAGATACAAAGTAAAATCTTTAAAGGTGATGCTCTCCTCCAGTTTAAAAAATATCCTGGGCAGATTTTAATCTGTGAACACATAACAAGAATCAGCTAACATACTGCAGACAGCATGGTTTAAAAAAAAAAGGAAAAGTTAGCATCTTGAATGCAAAAATGAAGAAAAAAAAATTTCAGCATTTGTTTCATAAATCTGAAGAGCCTTCACTCGCTGAGGTGTGCCCACCTCTCCTCCCTCTGCTATGTCCTATTGTAATGTATGCATTCAGTATCACAGATGAAGCCTGTTGTCCGGGTCCACTAAAACCTACGTCAGATTTCCCTTTTCTTTCCCAGACAGTATCTCAGCAATGGTGAGGTCATTAGCTTTTACAAGGAAATCCAATTCCTTCACATAGCTAGAAAGTATAATAAAAATATCATTATTAAAACATGATGATGCTTACCACAGAGGAAGAATGTCTGGACTTTTTAAAGACTAAGTAATTGCTCCTAAACAGACTCCACCCTAATACACGAATTTTGCCCCTGAGGCTCTTCTGGGCTGGAGGTACTAAAGGTAAGGACACTGCACAGGGACAGAGTGCTGTGAGCAAATGTTCAGGAACTTGTTTTTTCTAGCCATCACCAAACTCAAAAATACTTGTTTCTGCCTCTGAGTCCATTCAGAGTCCATGACCACACTCCTCACACACCTCACTCACCACAAGGATGAAAAGCGCCCCGTCCAATAGAAAGGGCTGACTACCAACACTCCATTGTTACCTCTTTGCAGAATTTCAACATTCTTTTATGTTATTCCCACATGCATGGAATAGATGGCAGTCTTTTAACCACCTGCCATCAGAAGATTATTTCCCTGTCCATAATTCAGAAGGCCAAACATGAAAATTGTTCAGGAATCTTAACATGACTAAATTTGACACTTACGATCAAGAGCCGCTAATATAAATTTGCAACAAACCATATGCTTGTCTGGTTTGAGTCAGGTCCAGTGATGTTTCCACCAGTTCCTGTAACAGACATTGCTGGGGAACATTTTTCTCTCTGTCACATTGGATCTCAAACAATCTAGGTTACTGGGAAAAGAATGAGCCTTGGAAGGCATCCAAACTACTCAATCATTCTGACAGTTATGGAAGGCCAACTGCTGGAAAGGTTTTGCAAGAGCTAAATGTAACTGTTCTAACAAGACATGTATAAGCACAGTACAACACTCTGGCACAGAGCAGGCCACAACCTTTATGTGCCTAAGTATTACTTGCATATTGAGAAGGATATTTCCTTCTAGTCTGCCACTTTGTTTTGCTCATTTTTTAAAAAAAATCCCTTGAATTCCTGGTAACAGTGACACACTGAGCATTGATTCATTGATGAAGAAACTCAGGAATACATTACTGATTTATTTAAGGCACTGAGAGATGGTGACATATCTGAGAAAAGAACTGACATCTTTCTGCTCTAGTTTTGCATGTAACACAAGAAAACTCTGCTTTTCTGCAACCCCAGTCTTAACTGCAAGTTTTTACCTTTTTTAAACTTTGTTCCTTCTTGTGATCCTCCTAGTGTATTTGTCCTTATAGAAGTGGAACTGATCATAGGAATTAGAAAGACTTCAGGCAGCTCAAGCCACTAAACAGATAAATAGATAAGATGAGCAGCCTGAAGAGCCACTGAGAACAAGTACCCTTAACGGGAACAAATACAGGCAAACAATACTCTGTAATTTCCATTAGCTCTGGGTCAGCACAGAATGGAGCATAATAAATGTCACATATAATTTATCAATGCCCAGCATTCACTTTACAGTACTTGAACATTAACATTGAATATGCTTTTTAAAGTTTGTACAGAGCCTCACAGAAGTTACCGAGTCTGCAAACAATGTAAGAGATCCCATTAAATTATATAAACATTTAAATGTGTGTGCAAAACAGAGAACACAATAAACTACTCATATTCTCAGCAATTTTTCTGCCTGTTTAAGTGTTAAACACCAGGTCATGCTTTTGCAGCAGAGATGCTCCACAATGACAATCCAAGGCCAAACACACTTCACTAGCTGCCAGCTTACCCTATACAATGAGGGAGAGAAAGAGTGCTTTGGTCATGACATCACAAATGAGGCTGTTCATTTACTGCTAATGGATCCATACATTGAAAAGAACATGCAAAAGCACAGTCTCTGCATTTCAGAGGGTCAGCACAACCTGAAGACCTGTCCTCCTGTGCCTGGATCTCACCCAAAGCTCTGTTCAACATAAAATTTCCACGGGAAAACAATGTTATTGTGAAATGGTTTCCCTGCAATGAAATGGAATCAAGATTTTGGAGTTTGACAAGTAAGGGCATATTACTGATAAAAGGCTGATACCCATTGAATAAGCTCTTGTTTTTTTAATCCAGAAGTGGTAATTGTTAGCTCCTGGGGTATCTGAAAACAACAATTTAAATTAGTTACTTTCATTTTGCTACTTTGTGAATTTTTAAGTTTGTTTGTTTGGGGTTTTTGTTTTGGGTTTTTTGGGTTTTTTAAGGCATTCTTAGAAACTGGGATAGGATTCCAGAAGGTTTGCCTGTGTTTTCTTACCAGATTAACACACTGCTTGCTAACTAAGAGGATGATGCAGCCAGCAACTTACTCTCTGATGTTTGCAGTTATCCCAAGCTGCCTACAACTCCAGAAATAATAGGTCTTCATGATCCTTTATGAAAGCATTGAAAAGGTAAAATAATTGTAAATCTTATTTTTAATTTTATGAAAAAGAGTACCTGCACTGTTCAGTGTTCATACATACCCATATCTACTTTGAGTAGGTAGAAATTTTTCCTTCCCTATACAAGGTCATCTTCTCAACTGCTTCTGTTTTAATTTTACCCATACTGAAGACCTAGAAAATCAAAAGAGTGGGGCAAGGGAGGAGGGAACACAGGCTGGATAAGGATTAATTGTTTGCTGCTATTTTTCAGTGACAGAGTTAAGGGAAATAAAGTAGAGTTAGTAAGAAGCCAGCCTCAAACAAGCAAGAGGAGGCAGCTCTAAGCTCTGAAACTTCTTGCCATGGGAGACTGCAGATGCCAAAAATGTAGATGGATTCAAAAGAAGCCAGGCAGATTCATGAAAGACTAATCCACTGTTTGATATCCCAAAACACCTAGAAACCATCTTGGCCTCTGATAGTCCATAATTTCAACTTTGTAAAGCCTGAGAAATTTTTTCCAAGAAGGTAGATGTCCTACTGTGTTTCACTTCCCCATGTCTTTTTTGGCCACTTCAGTCAGATCTAACAGAGCTGCATTTGTTGTTACATAGAAGTTTCACATTTTTTACCCCAGCATAAAACAAAACTTAAAACACCAGGTCAGATAAAAACATGATCTTATTTTTAATAAGATCTTGTTTAGGGATTTTTCCTATAGGTTATTTTTCTAAATAACTTTTCAATTCATCACAACACAGAAAAGCTTCCTCCAAGAAAATCTCCTGCTACATGGGGACTTCTGAAGAGTCTGGCAGAAGAGACCAAATCCCATGGCCTCCTTTCAGGTATTAGCACAGAGCTGTAGAGAATGACTTCCCTTCCTGTGCTGTGGGGCCCTGATTATTTGCTTTAGAGGCCATAAATCATACTCCTAAGGTTCACAGAGTGAAGGGTTGCAGATGTACAGGACAGAGCACAAAAAAGCGAGAAGGCAGGCCATTGTCATCTGCCTGACTTCTTGGTGTACTTGGTTTTCAGGACATTCATTGCCTGTGGATCCAGTAGCGTGAGGCAGTATTAGAGAGGCCTAACATTTCACCTGAGTTTCTGGGTTTGCCTGCATTTAACTTCAATCATACATGTACTGGATGGCACCCAAACCCCATGTCAGAATCCTTTGCAACTCTTAGGCCATAGTGAGTCACCATATGGAGTTCCAAGCTTTTGGGCTACAAGATATCTACATAAACAGCTAATTTAGTAATTAACTAATTAGTGATGCAAATGCCTTAGTGTGAGTCAAACCCACGGTCTTCAGCAGTACACACACAGTAGGAGATTTTCTTGGAGGAAAGGATGGGAGGAAATGGCCCTAAGTTGTGCATGGGGAGGTTCAGACTCAACATCAGAAAAAAAATTTTCACTGACAGAGTGGTCAGGCTTTGAAATAAGTTGCCCAGGGAGTCAGTGGAGTCACCATCTCTGGAAGTGTTCTAGTGTAGAAAGAATGAGATGGCCAAGGGTCAACAACACGTTCTTTACTGTCACTTTGGCTATCCAGGTACTCATCTTCGTAGGGAGAAAGGAGCAAGATAGAGTACAGTTTTCAATAAGATTATAACTAGATTTATCAGTACTCACGTGACAACACAATGACTCACATAAGGGAAGTATTTTGAGTTCACAGAGCAATTTCTCATTGGATTTCTGGATAGAATAAAACTCAGTGATTGCTATCTCTTCTTTTCTGAATATGAGCACTATTATGTGATCCAGGAGCCAGACTTGACCATTTAGTATTCTTCTATTTTGCTAGGAACAAATTGTTTTGGGTTGAGTTAGAGTCATGCTTAAGCATTTGATTGTGTGGATAACTCACCCTGTGTAATGGTAATACATCACTCTATTTTCCCTAAAAATCTAGAAGTGCTGTTTGGAGCTAACACAGGTGAGCACTGAAGGCTGTTGCTGGAGATGGAGAAGACAGGTTAAGTCATTAGCAATTCCTGGGTAAAATGCTTGAGCAACAATCTTCACAAAAATATGGTTGGTCACACCATGGAAACTAAAAGATAGTTTTTTTGCTCTTGTCCAGCTTACCATGAATGCAGAAATCTTGATTTTCATTACTCTTCTTCTTACAGTTCCAGTTTTCTCAAGACAGGACTGAGTGGTAGGACAAGGAGCCAAGAGTCAGAATTCCTCTGTACAATTTCTGGTCATTCTACTGACTTGTTAGAGGACATTCAGCAACAACAGATGTATCAAGATTGCGTGATGAGAGAAGCAAGAGATAGTGAGCTAGCACCAAGCTTTTTAGGCCTGGAAACCACAGCTGGGAACTGAACCTCTGGCTAATGCTCCTAAATGACAATATACAGATATTTCTACATGGCACTATGCTAGATGGTCCATTTTCGTACCAGTCACACCATTCTGATAACACTTACCTATTCATGGTTTGCTTTCAAGTTAAATTTATCCAAGTCAAGCACTTTTAGTCTTTGAACCTCCCATTGAGGAATTGGAAATTATTACCAGCATCATAAAATGAGTGGGTGCTCAACTCATAAAATGAGTGCTTAGACTGAGAATTAGCTCCTCAGAAAGTGGTTGCTAACAAAATAACAATGGAAAAAGAAGCGCCTGCCTTTCAAGCCAGTCTCTAATAGGAATAGAAGCAGTCTGTAACAAAGGATAATTGTTACAGTTTGAATCCTAGAGTGGAAATTATAAAGATTAATGGAACAAATAAGACTTTATCTTAGTACAATCTGAGTAACAATCCTGTCATTTTCGTAAGACACTCTCCCTTTTAGGCAAAGGAGAAAAGCATAACTAAACAATGTAAAGAGAGAATCTTGTTTAGAACTATGTAACACAGATAAGAAAATGATGAATTGACCAGATGTGTCCACAATATTTGATTCAGCTCTTTAAATTTCTATAGATGATACACGGAAGCAGTGGGGTGAAACCTGCGAGAATAATTTCACATAAACAGAGAGAGGATTGACAAACATTGTTGGAAACTTAATCAGTTAATGCTAGTAAACTGCTTTTCTGGTTTTGGGGAGATAATAGTCATAGTTATGAAGAAATCTTGTGAGTGTCTTTTGACTGATTGGAAAAGGAGGAAAATGACACAATTCTCTTAATCATGAAACTTTCTATTTTATTGGATTTAAAATAATTTTAAACAGTTTTTATTTGTCTGTTGCTTTTCCAAATATGTGTTTCTAATATCTAGTGAGGTTAATATTTGTGGGAGGTGAAGTCTGTGGCCATGTATTTACAACAGAACAACAGAGGCTGGAACATCATTTGAAACTGCCAGTTGTCCTTTTCTATTTAAAGACAGTGAATTATTTTGTTTAATATTCTCCAATGCACATAAAAACAGTTCCTTAGCTTTTCTGAATGTAGTTCTCGATCGTGATTAAGTAAAATTCAAGAACTTACTTAGCAATCTTGTCTTTGTAAGTTTTATAAAAGTCTCATTTAAAGCTTTTACCCCAATCTCTTTTCAAAACAACATACTATTTTATTATGGAAAGACAGCAGAAAATTAATTTATGGCCTATTATAAAAAATATTTTTCCTGTTATTACAGCAGGCTGTCTTGTAGCATAGAAGCCTGTTTCTTGTCACTGACTAGAGATTCACTGTAGATAGCTCTAATCAACAGGAATCTGTCATTTTAATTGACAGTTCACTTAGGACTGACAGTTATTAAAAGCAGACAGCTAAAACAGCTTAATAGTTACCTAAACCACAGCATCTCTTTTACAACTGTAACCAGTATTTTAAGAAGTATTTAAATCAGAATAACAAACAAATCTGGACTAGTGTATAAAGGTGTACTTTAGAGAAGCTGTTGTAACCATTTTTTTACTGATGGAACACACTGAGATGGTAAGAATATTCTACCACCATGGTTTGGGTTTGGTTTCTTCTCCAGCATCAGCTTTCAGCTTAACACTGACACTCCAGTCCTGGGCACTAGCCCACAGCTCTTGATAGATCAGATAAAATGGGTTTAGATTCACCTTATTATTGGAATATCTTCATCTGATGCCTTAGTCAGTACAGTCACTGTTATGGCTGTCCAGGCCTACCAAGGAGCTCATGGTCCATGTTGAACTTGAGTAACAACCCACAGGGCCAACTCCTGCTAATCCCAGGGCTCCATCTGTCTTTCTTAGTCTGAAGACTTAAGTGGAGTTGGGGTCATAAGGGCGGGTTATGTCAAGATAAATGGTAACGTCTATAATGATCTGTGGCTCCAGGATTTCCTTCTCCAACATATCAAGATGATAAATAAGCTGAGGAATGACTATCTAAGCTGTGCTATGGCTTTGCTTGAAAAAAAATTACCATATTTTCAAAGCCTCTCCCTAGAGCATGAAAAGAAATGGCATTCAATGAAGAACAGCACCTCCTCAGTTATGTCAAAATAGTCTGTTTACATATGTATGATATAATCAAGATTTATTCTTTAAACACCAGGCGCTGGGCTCAGTTAAAAACTATTCTCATATGCATGAAGCAGAGAACCTAACATGGTAAGCCTTCATTAGCACATAACATTTTCAGTATCATTATCCCTTAGGATTAAAATTTACGTCATTATTTCACTCCTAATATTTCACTGATTTTTTTTCCTTTCATTTTGACAATTTCAGTACTTTCTTTACAAATCAGATTAATTAAATAGTTATAAATTATGTTTAAAAATCGTCCGAGCTCACAGAAACGGATATTTTCATGAAAAAATAATTTGTACCTTAATCTTCTGTTTGGAAAGACAAATCTGTTCAGGTCTTGATAACACCTAGAAACATTCAGTATACCTCACTAATTGGATTCTGTTGAGAAAAAATCAGTACATTTTTCACATAGTTTTGTCAAGTTAGTATTTTGGCAATATCTTTGTATTTATCCACTACATAATTTCTTTCTGTTGCCCTTTAAGATCTTGACACTGGCAATCACAGTATACAGACTTGAATCCCAATTTATATAGAAAACCAAGTCATTTCTCAGCAAGGCAGTATTCCAGATTTCAGCCTTCTGTTCATGAGGAAATCATTCTGTTTGGTCCCCTAAAGAAGGCCAGGGTTGCAGCTTGCATGTTACCACGCATGTGACATCCTCAATGTTTAACATAAGCCAGCAGGGGCCACTTTTGGACTCTGTGACTCTGTCTAAGCAGAAGGGCCTTAGGAAAAATCTGAGGCATAAAGGTAAGGTCTTGCAATCAATTCACTGTAAGGGCAAAGAGTGTTTATACAGCACAGCCACAATGTTCCCACAGCTAAGCAGGGAAAGGGAGAAATGTGAATGCTTGTCTTTACTCATTATGGGCTTTCAGCAATCAGACCCTTGCTTCTCTGCAGGAACACTTCGTTGTCTACAAGACCTCTTGTGTAAAATGAGGCTCTGCATTTTCCTCTTCCAAGCAGTTTTTTTGTTGTTGTTGTAACTCCTGTGATATTCAGGCAATTTCTCATTAATTATTGAGAGAGATGCTGCAACGGGGACAGCATCTCTAGAGAGGACATTCTCTCCTGGGTCAAGTACTACGGTACTGGGGCCCATTCTCTTCCTGAGGACAGACAACCTTTGCTACTTCTGATTGCACAGATTCTTTACATCACTTCATGCATTTTCCTGACTGAACTGAGAAACGAGATTTAATCACAGTAAGCACCCAGCTCCTGAGAAGATACATCACAGTCTGTTTCTTGTACAATTTGCTGCCTCCAAGCCTAAGCAGCAGAGTCTTGTTCCAGAAATACATTTCCAGGCACCACCTTCACACTAAGAAAACTGCACTTTGCATCTCTTTCTCAGCTGGCTATGTGGTTTTGCAGTTTCTTTTAGCAGTGTTTCTTGGACCTCTCACCATTCCCAGGGTACGTGCCTTGTATCCCAGAAAAAGTCTTTGCTCAGGCACAAATTGTGTTACCAAATGCTTATAAAATAGCCACGCTGAAGAAGCTATTTTTAAAAGAAGAAAGATCTATAGCTGCAGCAGGAGACATGATACAGTGGTGATACACAAAATTGAAACCTCCATAGAGAGAAGGCAAGAATTTATAAAACAGCCAAGTGTGTTCTGGCACACAGCAATTTTAGAATAATTTTTTACCAGCCATTCACTCAAAATACTTTCAACTCGTTTGGCAGTCTAATTCCTCTACGCCTCAGTGCAAATCTCTTGAATGCCATTAGCATTATTCAACATTCTGCATCTAATTTATTGAGCTTCTTTGCTATGGGATATTAAACAAAATAATCATGCATTAGGCATAATTAGAACGTGACTAAATTAATTTCTGTAATGCTGATTATAATGGATAACTGCAAAAGTAATTCACACCTCTGTGCTGCAGAACCAATATGATGCTTAAGTCAGCTCGCAATATAAAAGGTACATGGCACATAGACTGCCATGAACAAGCACCATAATTTGCAAAATATTAACTGAAAGCATGCCTGTTGACTTTCAGAGTAGCAATTTACAGTGTTTCATAATAGACTATGATAATGTAATCACAGACTGCTGTAATTGCACTGAATTTGATCATTAAATTCATGGCTCTTCCTTTGTGCACCCAACCAGCCATTTCATCCTAGAAGGCAACCACCTTGGGCAAGTATGATTTGCCCTCATGACTCTCTGCTGGCTGCTCATCATAATCTTTCCCTTTGTGCACTAGAGATGGATTCCAAAAGCACGTGCAGCACATGCTCCATGATTGTTTTGGAGACTGAGGGAAGTTAGATGAAACAACAATTCCCCATATCCTCCACTTCACCTCTGTTAAAAATGGGCACAACAGCCTCAGCTCAGCTGTCAGGGACCTCCGTGATGCCAGTGCTGTGATAGGCAGTGGTAGGCAGTGCCGTCACACTGGAGAGCATTTGTGCACAAGCCCTGTGCAGCCCCATCGTTGTAAAGTGACTTCAGAGCTCTGCACTCTAAAGTTTCTAACCCATTTCTCCCCCCTTGCTGGCAACTCCTTTCCCTCAGAGAGGATGCTGGTACACATTGAAAACGGAAGCAGGCTTTGCCTGTGGAGACTGAAGCAAAAAAAAAAGTATCAAGTATTTCTGCCCTTTCCATATGCACCAGTGGGTTGTCATCCTCACCCACCAACACAAAGGGAGCTGCAGGGATTTCTGTACAGATGGTGCTGTTTACTCTAGCACCATGAATAAACCATCTCAATTAAGCACTGATGTAAGCACTGCTGAAATAGCTTACATTTGTCTTGATTCTGTTGAAATGTAATTCTTCAAAGAGAACTGGGCAGTCATCCCTCACCCTTTCATCACCCCATAGCAATGGGCAAACACAAAGGTTAATCACAAATATGAAGAACAACCAGCTGCACAACCCTGTGTGATCAAACCTGATGTTCAACAAAATATGTAACCTGACACACTCTGAAAACACATTTACCTGGGCTTTAACCTTTGCCCCACAGGACAGGAAGGGACATGTTGCATTACAACAGGCTGGTGACTTTTCAGTTCCAGCTGTGCCAAACAGATGGAATATTTCCAGAGCAGCAGGAACATCACTGGTTGTAAGAAAGAATGTCATGACTACATTTTTTTCAGTGAGCGATACTTACAAAATACTTTTGAGGCATGTGAATCTGAACAACCCTCAAGAAATGTTTGGAGTGCTAATGGATGGGATGAGTTGCTAAATTCATGCCTCTTTCTGAGACCAACCTTGAGCAAGTCGAGAGACAGTAAGTGATAAATCTTCAGCTGTGTAGCTGTAAGGCAACTATCAGCTTGGCTACAGGCTAACACAGGGTGAAGGAATCCTCTAGACCTAAGTTAAGTAGGTAAATTTCCATAGCCTCTACAAAAAGAGCAACTGAGTGAGGATTCTACAAGTATTTTATTCTCCCTTATTCTGACTTACTCTATGGGTGACTTCAGGTAACTGCAAATCACCAAGGTGGTCTGATCCTTCAGGGTGAGCACCCTTAATCCTGTCATAATCTAACATTCATAGAGCCAGCACATCTTTTAACACACTGGATAGTCAGGGAAGTAGTACGTAATTCCACTTAGCCACATGAACTGTGTCACAAACCAGCAGTGCATGTAAGTGGAGGAAAGTAATTTTTCAGAGACTGCTACTAAACCGCAAAGCTCTGTGATGTGCAACAAGCATCAGAGAGCTCATTTAATCCTTCTGGGGAACACAGAATCATAGAATAGAACACATAGCAGCCAGGGTAGAAAAATCTTAAGTTATTTTATCTTTCATTTTTCTTTCCTCAATTCACCACTGCTTCACAAAAAGAAAAGCACAGGTGTTAAGGACATTTAATGACAGCATTTTGGTCTCTTCTAACACATACTGCAAACACATCAAAAAGTAAAGGATGCCAGTCCTTGCACTGGCATCAAATAATACACTGATTGGATTCCTCATCTCTAAAAAGGTAAATTATTTTTATTAAAAGATAATTTTTCATAAAACAAGTTAATTCTTAAGATACAAATGGTGATGTGCTGAGAAGATTAACACACCATGCTCAGGAAACATTGCTGATGCCAACAGACAAGAGAAACTACTTATACATTAGTGGTTTTTAAACAATGCTAGACTCCTTCAACACAGATCATGAACAGAGCTCAAATATGCCAACAAATACCCTGCCTTTTCTAATTCACAGAATGCAAATATCTTCCAGTTTCCGTACTCTGGGACTACAACACTTGCAGTATGACAACTTGCACAGATAGGAGATCTTTCTAACTTTTTTTTTTGAAGAAGCAAGAGTTAAATTTGAAATAATTTCAATAACTCCAACAAGAGGTTGGAGTGCCTCAAATCAGAGGTCTATGCTGGCTACTGAACAATGCAGCCAATGTAAACATTTGCATCCCTTTACTCTCTCTTCATGTTTGCATGCATCTCCTCACAATACCTCTATTTTTACTTGAATGAAAAAGGAAAGCAAAGGCTGCTAAGATTGAAGGTTTCTTATAGTTCAGAGAAGAGCAAAATTCACTGTGCAGAGTCTGAATCCACTCAGTAACAAATTCAGGTAGCAAGGTCCAACTACCTGGCTGAGAGTCAAAACAGCCACGAGTACCCAATCGGTTTGGAAAAAATAACAGTCAAAAGAAAATAGCGGAAGTATTGAGACCTAACTTGACAGGACTGCTGTGTGCAGGAGTTGTTAAGAGCAGCAGCTGCACCCAGGAGCCAAAAGAGCTGAGAAAATCATGGTGAAAAGGAAGAACAGGAACAGAGGCAGGCACAGGCTTGAGAGGAAGCTGGAAGGAGTGCTGTGACACACAATAACATGGAGAATTTTAACAGCAAGCTGCTACTCAGAGCTGCCTTAAGATGGGCTTGGCATTGTGTAAGAATGGTAAAATCCTAAGTAGCTGCCCTGCTTGGAAGAAAACCTAGAGTTAACAACTATATCCCTTAATCCATCTAGAAATTTTTCCACATCCTATTGCATATGCCATTACAAAAGCACCAGGCTAAAGTGAGTTCTTCTGGGCAACACAAAGCATAAATTACCAAATTCAGTTATTCAAATTCATGTGTGTTACCACTTGTAATCAACAATTTTTGACTAATATCACAAAATACTGTCCTTCATGTCTCAGGTGAAGGAATAATACAGGAAATAGCAGTTGAAATCCACTACATCCACTAGCAGGAGCAAATTATTTTTTATTTCTGAAGAAGTTTTTTATTAAAGGCAAGAAGTTGTTCATCATTTTGATATGGGGTAAAAAGGACAAAATAAAAGACCAAGAACAAGAAGCAATCAGAACTATTGGTGGAAGACTCTGCAGCTCTAATAATAGTAAAACACCCCTGAAATAGCAGTGACAAGTTGAGAAAAAGACAAAAGAATAAAGGAGGTGAGATATCACTCACATCTAAATACTACTTTCTGAAGGAAGTTATTGAAGTGTTCCAGGTGGACTTAAAACACATCTGTGTATGATACATGGAACTGCATTAAACACATTTAATGAGGTCATACAGACTGCAAATATTATGTCAACTGTGTTATACATACATCATTCACAAAAACTACCCTGATGCTTCTGTTCTAAGAATAGCCTGTTTGGCAGAGCATGTAATTTTTCTTATGACTACATCAAGCAGACCATGAAAACAGAAGCAGAAAAAAAACCCCTACTCTACAATCCTTACAGGTTTTGTAGACAAATCTTGTACACACAGATTTAAACATCTGTGCCCAGAAAGCGTTCTTGGATGTCAGTGAAAAAACAGACACGTGCACTCAGCAAAATGAAGTATGTCCTTCATGAGCAGAAACCCTTTCACAACTGCTCTGTGGCAGTCTATGAAGCATGAAGACTAGAGCACAAATGATATTTCTCACTTTCAAGGAGGCGCATACATTAGAAGATAGCAGGCCTGGAGTATATAAACAGAAATACATTATTCCTGTTAATTAAATTGTAGGCCCCATTACTACAGGATGTTGTGAAGGATAAATGGGTTCTAAAAGAGATTAGATGAACTCACAGAGAACAAAAGGTCTGTCACAGAACATTAAAAACAATTGTCAGGCTACAGCTGGGTCACAGAGTATCTAATTGCTGTCTGCTGAAAGGTGCTGTGATGTGCTTGAGAAAGGATCACTTTATACACGACCAGGCTGCTACACTACATCTCTTCCTTCCTCCAGCTGGAGACAGAATACTGGGCTTGACAGACCCTTACTCTGATCCACTCCTTATTCAGTTCCTTATCCACTCTTCCTTCTTCCACTGAGGCAGGTCTGCAAATACTGCCTTATTAACCTCAGAACATTTTGTCTTTATTTAAAAAAATTATTCTGTAAGATCTTCTGAAGGAGTTACAGTAAGGCCTGCAAGCTGTGAGGTTCATTATGTATCACAGTGACATTTACGGGATTTTGGACTGGTTCAGATCAATCCAATAAATTGGGAGCAATGGGTTCTTGAGAACCCCATCACCAGAAACTAATAATTCTGCGGTACAAAGGATTTCCTTAAATCTCAGTAGCAAACTTCCTAAGAAACCTCAGGTGTACATGATGGTTTTAGACTCAAGGACAGTTGGTTCAGATTGGATATTAACAAGAAATTCTTCCCCGTGAGGATGGTGAGACACCAGGACAGGGTGCCCAGAGACGCTGTGGATGCCCCACCCCTGGACGTGCCCAAGATCAGGTTGGAAGGGGCCTTGAACAACCTGGCCTAGTGAAAGGTATTCCTGCCCATGGCAGGGGGTGGGAAGTGGATAATCTTTAAGGCCCCTTTCAACCCAAACCATTCTGTTGTCTGATTCTATGCTTGAAGGTAATTTGTTACAGTACACACAACTAAAAGGAGTTCTGCAATGTGATGGCATTAAAAAAATGAGATATACAGTACAACTAAACCACATACTGCTTCAGTCTTCTGCCAAATGTAACGAACCACCTTTCAACTTTACTCATTGAAATTGCATATATTTGTATCAGTTATTCTGCTGGTCTGTATATGTGGCTTGAGCATGTGAAATACAGCAAAGGCCTTGTTCAGGAGATTCTTCTGCAGGCAAGAAGACTCTCAAACAGCAAAGTTCAAGATAATTTCACTCATGAGGTCCCAAACAATGCCCAAACCTTATTGTTTGAAATCTGAATACGAATTTGCAAAAAACCACATCTGATTTAATTAAAAATTCCCCATAACAAAGCTTTTTTTCCAGTAATCTTTTCTCCTTAAGAAAAGATACAATTTTCGTATGAAACTTGGCCTCCCAAAAATCTGATTTTGTTTGTTTCATTTGGTGCTTGGGTTTTTGGGGTTTTTTTGAAGTTCAATCATTTTTAATACAGCTGGACATCTTTGCCTTCAGAAATAGATGTCTGCAAAAGTGAGAAAACAACTGATTTTTACAAACATCATAAGGAAAGTGCTCTAATTGCAGCAGAATGCAATTTTTAGATTAATCTGCTTTAAACTAATGTTAATAAAGTGTTAAGAGTTCAGAGTTTTTGTTTTATTTTTGCATCAACAATGACTTTATTAAGAATAATATACGTTTTGGTCTCCTGCACCGAAGTTACATTCCCACTTCCTTATTTTCACTGCAAGTCATTTCTTCATTGAGAACTACAGTTTATGTAGCCATAGAATCAGAGAATCATTGAATGGCTTGGGTTGGAAGGAACTTTAAAGATCATCCAGTTTCGACCCCTTGCCATGGGCAAGGGCACCTTCCACAAGGCCAGGTTCCTCAGGGCCTTGAATCCAAATGTCTGTCCATTGATAGCACAGCCCAACACAACAAATACTTTAGCTGCATGTAGTAATTTTTTCTCCAAGTGAGTGAACAAAAATCAGCAGTTATGCATGTTCTAAAATATTCTGCCATTTGTAGATGTATAAAATACAGCACCAGAAGAAGCACTGGAACAGGAAGGTGCAATCACCATCCCTGGAAGTATTCAAAAAATGAGAAGTCTGGCCCTTAGTGATATGGCTTAGTGGACATGGCAGTGTTCAGTAGAAGGTTGGACTTGATGGTCTTGGAGGTCTTTTCCAACCTTAATGATTCTACGATTCCAAGACCCAGTATGATTTTTGGAATCCAGTTTTTTGGTAATAAATTCTACTATCACTCTGAGGGAAATCTTATACAGACAAAACCCTGAAGTATTTTACAGCAAAGCACTTTTCATGTATGTTAAAACACACAGACTCTGATTGAAGAGAGCCTGCAAGTGAATCCAAGTTTCCTCAAGTTGCACTGACAATTTGGATAATTCTTCCAAGAGTTTTGGCTCCGATGAGAGAATCTTAAGATGTAACTGAAAAAGAAAACAAGCAGTTAGTGAAACAAATACAGATAACAAAAAAATTAAAATATTGTTTTTCCCATTCAATTCCAATACTCCGCTTTCAGGAAATGTCCAAGTAAGGAAAGGACTCTTTTCCTTCAATTAATTTCCTCTGTTTAATACTGCCTCCCTTTTGCTAGTCTTTACAAGCCATTTTTCATGTACTAGGTGGGATAAGGCAGCAAAATGTCTTAAATATGCTATATTTTTACTAGATCATCTTCTGGCAAGGCTGCTGAATCTATCCTCATCACACACTTCCCTAGAGGGTAACTTTCTCCACTTTCTGACGTGCCATCACAAATTCCTCTTTAGGCCAGAAAGGCTAGACAGATGTGCAAAGGTCAATCAGGATTATTATTTTAATTATCCATGTTGCATACATCAAGAAGAATGATGCCAGCACACTCTATAGCAACACAGATGGATCATGTCTCCTTATGTGACCAACAGCAACCTTGTTAAAGCAGAAGGAAGAGAAACCTTCTGATCTTGTAGCAATTATTACCACTTAATGGATGGAATAGTCATTTTCCAGGCTACAACTTAAATCTAGGAGTCTTGATATTCAGCTTTAGTCTGGAAGATAGGAGGTTCAGTTTGGATATTAGACAAAATTCTTTACTGTGAATGTGGTGAGGCACTGGAACAGGTTACCCAGAGAAGCTGTGGATGCTCTGGTATTACATGTGTCTGAATGTTTATAACAATGTTTTCCAAGTAAAGTGCTATTAATTGCTTTCACATGGTTTCATAAATCAGAGTATCTTACGCACTTGCACATCAGACGGGTTTCAATATTCTGCAGAACCATTTTGTCTCTAAGAGTAACTGTTACTGCGCTTCAGTACAATAACTTTCTAACTTACACATGCCCTGGAATCATTTCATTAGCTCTGTGAGATTCAACAGGTAACACAAGAAAGACAGCCCACTGACGTGGAAAGCAGGTCAGGCTTGCAATGTCTAGTGATAAATCCACCAAAATGTCTAATTTACTTCCCAACCATTGTGCATTAAATTCTTTGCTTACTGAAGACATAGCATACCTTACTTTTAACAATTAACAACCACTAAGAAGTTAGGCACGTTACCAAAAAATAAAACCAATTCTCAGTAAGGAATATTAGAATAAAACCTGTCTGGCAGGAGTCTCTTCACAACATCTTTTGTTTTGCAAGTTTTTCTTGACTGTCACCAAATGAGTTGCCACATCATCCGATACATTCAGCTAGACATTTTAAAACCATTCTCAACCAAAATCACTTAAGATAATTTGAGCAGACAATTTATACCTTTTTACTGCACAACCATAACTCTAAATAGGACTAACATAAAATTTTATAAGAAAATTGTTACCTTTAAAAATAGCGCCAGGTACGCCTGAGCGAGTTCAAAGTTGTACTTCTTGCTCAGCATCATCCCAATCATTCTCAGAAAGCTCAGCATCACCTCCATTGAGCCACCACCTTCAGGGGCCAAACCCCGTAGTTCTATCTCAATATTAGATGGCCCCAAGCTTTTCAGTAAGTCAAGTGGAGCTTTATCTGTGTTAGAACATTGAGGGACATATTATCAGTAACGTCTGCATAAGAGAATCTTACAGATCCTTCATAAGACAGGCTTATTCCAAAATTCTTAAGCAGTGACTATGAATTTCAAGTTTTTACTGTTTCCTTACTTTTTTGTTTTCATCAAAATGTCTTCCTGTCTTTAATTCACTGTCTCACCACATACTAGAAGTACAGATGCACTTTATTTAAAGTTTACCTTGAAAAATACAAGTAACATCTTTGTATTTGTTTCACTTTTTTTTCCTTTTCTACCTTAAGTTAAACAAAATTTCTAATTAACCACATAACATTGTCATTTCACATCTCTTGGCAGAAAGAATGTACATACTTGAGATTTCGAGCTGTTAACCGTGAATATACTCTGAAAGACAGCACTACTTTTACTAGGCATTTTTACTCTAATTTTAAGCAAAACATTAAGCAAAACTAGAGATCTTCCAGTGCATCTAACATAAGTATTACTTTTGTTAAGTAAATGCCTTATGCTTTTCTGGAACCTGGAGGGTGCTGGGGGAAAATCTTTTCCACTGTAGAAATACATGCAATTTACAAACTTTCCTTCTCTTCATAAGTGTTCCTTCTCAGGATTTCTACCATCCTACCTGATGACCTATGAGGATTCCATCCATTTGCTTTAGAAATGAAGCAGCAAAATATGTTTGGTTGGAAATGCAACTGATAGTTATAATGTTTTTAAAATGTATTCTGATTATTATTTTTTTTGCTAAGAAGTTGCTAAGAAGACCAACTTCATGGTAGCTAATGGTACTAGACATGGCTAATATTCCTTAGGTGGCATAAATCGATATTTGACCCCTACAAAAATCATTAGTTTTAAATATAACTGATTTTAACAGTACTAAACAGATGCATTAAATATCTTTTTTTATGACATTAAACAAACGAAGCTTGGAACACGTTGTGAAGTTGATACACATACAACATGGAAAAGGCTGCAGCTCAATCTATGTTCCACAGTCCTGACCTGAGCGGTGAAACCCTGTTTCCATCCCAACAGTAAACCAGGATGGTTTCCAGCATGATTCTCTTTATTTGCATGGTCCTTCACCTTTAGATGAGATGGCTGTAATCTAGCAAGCAAAGAGCCATGTTCCCCATCAGCAGCTTCCCCAGCCAGGATCACCAGGCTCCCGGGATTGTGGCTGTGGCATAGACCCTGGAGCACACCTGCTTTACAGCAGAGATGGCCTGAGGCAGGTCCACATGTGCACTACAATGCATCAGAGTGCACTTGCTCCCTGGAACAGCCAGCCTCCAGATGTTTGGCAAGGTTTTTAAACATTCACCTCTTTCTGAGTGGTTCTGAAGCAGTTTAATAGAATACCGTCAATTGAAATACTAAAAATATAGCATAAGAACACACCCCGCTTCTGACAGATAATAAAGTTCTGCACACAAAATGTTTTAAGTGCACTTGAGTAAGCTCATCATCTCAAAAGAGTTTAAGCAGGGGTAAAAGAATTCCCAACAGAACTGCTTTGTGGACAAGCTATTATCCATTTACATTTCCAAGTCAATTACCAATCATTTCCAAAAATCTGAGTTTCAATGATTCTGCAGCATCACAAGATAAGCATGAAAAACAGCTGGTACATTCCACAGGTCATTTAAGTGATTGAATTTCAAAATGAATTGAATGTTCAAAGAAATCCAACTCCTTTTTTTTGCATCATTTATTTCTTCTTAAGCTTTAAATTATAAGGCAATAAATTAAGACTGTAAGTTCGCTGAATGTCTGGTGAAGTAGCCCTTGAAAAGAGAACTTGCTAGGCACATTATGCTTTTCATGTTTCAGTGAATCACCAGACTGCTCCTTACCAAATCAATCCATTCCTTCCTTTCCCTACAAGTAATACACAGCACCTTTTCTGGGTGAGATCATCACAGTTTTCAAAAAAGGTTAATCACCTTAGGAACACAACCTTCTTTCTCTGTAAGGGTTTTAGCCAGAACTGGGTTCCATGCTGCAGGCAAGCTGCAGTACCAATGGATCTTTGATCTAGTCTGGCTATCCGTGTATTAAGTAATTTTCTTTGCCTTTTCTACTGTACTATGCATACTATTTTCCTCACGTCTGCTACAATTCTGACATTAGAAATCACATATATATCAAAATAAAAACAGCATCAACATTTTTTGTGAGATATTTTGTTAACTTACATTTGTTGGTGCTCAGGGCTTCTTCAAGGTGTACGTAGAAATCAGATTTCTGTGCCAGTACTCCAAGGTTTACTACCTTTGACTAGACCACAAAAGCATAATAGGGTGTACATAAATATGCAAACACATTTTTACAACTCAATTAGATTATTTTCCTACTGACAGAACAAGACTTTTAGAAATAAAGCAACAATATAGTGAGTTAAAATTAGTACTTTAAAGTCTAGTGATTTAACTCAATACTAAAAAGCATTCAAGATTTCTTTTAAAACACACTACATAAACACAATTATATTGATTCTTGTTTTTACCTGCGTATCATTTTCCTCTTCTGGTGGAACGTATCGGGGTATAAGACCAGGAACTGTTGGGATGAAGAAAGGTGCTGACTTTGGAACTTTTGGCGGCTCTCTTGGTTTATTTTTTTTCTGTTAATTAGATATTTGAATTGAAATCATTATCATCATAAAAAGAGCACATAGGAATATTTTGTTTGTCAAGAGTTTTATTTTTAAAATGCTGTGAAAACTCTAAAGACTAACTGAAAAGTAAATATACAGGTAAAATATTTTACCACAAATTATGAGGCTACTGTTTAGCAGAAAAAAAGCCCCTCTCCCATATCCCAGGAACTGTGAAAAGCACCATATAGACTTCTACTTCAAAATCTTGAAAAATGCATGAAAAGCAGGATCAATTTTCATGAATAGGGCACAGAATATTTCATAGAAATAGGGCAAATAAATCTGGATGTATGCTACTTTTTGCACAGTTTCAGTACCTTGATAATATCAAGATTGAGAAGATTTTTCCACCTTGATTCCGGTAACAAGGAAAGGGTCACCAGCTGCTCTCCCAATTGTTCAGGTGAGACATATTCTATCATTTCATCACACAGCTCTTCATCTCCTGACACATCCCCATCTTGCAGAAACAGGTAACTTTTATGAACATTCATACTCCACATTCATTTTTTTAAAAAATCAAGCTCAACACTTTTATTTTGCAATTTTTGAATAACAAATGCATAATAGTTACAGACATATGTGCTAACATAACATAGAGCTAAAAAGCTACAAAACCAACCTGTATTAGCCTTATGAAATATTAAATAATTTTAAAATATTATAGCTAAGATTCAGAATTGAATAATCAACATTCTAAAGACTGATAAGATTTGTCTACTTTAGCTCAAGTTATATTAAAGCAATTTATAGAATTCTTAGAGAAAACAAAATTTGGACAATAATCCGTTGTTCTAACTGTATAACTATAAACACAGTAATTTTAGTTATAAGTTACAAAGCTGTGAAATCCTTGCATTTAAATCCTTGCACCATATTCACTACCTCATCACAACCTCTTCATAGGTATGACTGAAGTGGCACATAAAAATGAAGAAAATCTCAACATGAAAGCACAACATCCCACAAGAAAAGTTATAATGTCAGTCACTCAATTTTCTCTTTATTTCCTTTGTGGTCTTGACCAAATATGTCTACTTTCCCTTCTTTTTGCAAAATATTGCTTAGCTAAAACAATGACTCTAATAGACAAGCCTGAAACAACAAAGGAATGTAACCCAGTAAGAGCCCTTAGCATCTAAACAGGAACTTTACATTTGCTGAAGACAGAAAGTGGATTAAAGCTTTCAGCCAGAATCAGGATAAAAACATTCAAAGTTTTGGGATGAATTCCCATTGCCCTAATTCAAGTATGTAAAACAAGTGTGTGCTTGCTAAAGCAGCCATCATCATGAAGTATGTTCTAGCGGCCAACAGCTTTTCTAGTGTGATTTTCCTTCAGATGGAGACGCAAAGGCAGGCACTCCAAACTTGGGCAGCCAAGATCTCCATCTAGAGGACTTGTGAAGCACAATCACTTATATTAATTTGGCAAAAAATTCCACTTAGGCCTTTCGTTCACTGAGCACAGGCACACAGCAGGTCAGCTGAACCCAATTCTCTTGCCAACAAGACAATAGCAATGAATCTATGGCATACAAGCAGGGAAACAAACTGCAAGGGGAAAATAAAATACACTTTCATCTGAGGATTACCTTGCACGGGGCAGGTGCTGGGGAGCGTCACCAAAGAAGGTTCATAATCTGCAGGAAGGGGCCGTAATGACACAAGTGAATACAAAGAACGGTTTGACCTGAAAAAATAAGACAGGCATTTTAAAAGCCATCTCTAGATGAAGGGGAACAACTACTTCAGACATTATTTATACTGCAGTCTAATACTGCTGCAGCGTGGCAATTGACCAGGCTCTATTCAAGATTAGTTCTCCTCATCTACCAGATAAGCAGGAAATAAAGTGTAACAATAGACTCACCTGAACATCTGAAATATAAATGTTATGTTCAAATGTTATTGCCAAGAACATAATAATAATAGGCTGCAGGACCTCAGTGTTCTTCTTGAAATGAGCAGCCCAGAACTGAACACATTATATTTAGTGTGACCTCACCAGTGCCCAGTACAGGGGCAAAAATTGCCCTTGTCCTGCTGGCCAAAAGAATATTCACCTGTGCCAGTACTCCATCACCCTCACAATCAAGCATTTCTTTCCAATGTGTTATCTAAACCTATCTTCTTTCAGTCTGAAGCCATTCCCCCTTTTCCTGTCACTCCAGCCCCTTGTCCAAGGTCCCTCCCCAGCTCTCCGGAAGCCCCTTTAGGCACTGGAAGGGGCTCTGAGGTCTCCCCAAAGCATTCTCCAGGCTGAACATTATGCACAACACATTATGCAAACATAAATGATTCATCCTGCTTACACAGGATTTTAGGATAATAGTCTTAGCAAATTTTCTTCAGGTTTGAAACATGCATACAAGTAATTCTGGCAAATTGCTTCTTTTGTCAATATAAACTAGGGCTAGGTAAAAACATCACAAGGAAGCACTTTTACTTAACCACAGGAAGGCCTAACAACTGAACATTCCTCAGGCAAAACTACAGCCAACATTTATAACCTGACATAATCTGTCAACTGAATGGCAAAAAGACCCAAACCACTTTAACAGTGTGTTACTTCAGTACTGGATCTGAACAGACATTTGCTTTAAAGCTTTATCAGGAGGAAACTGAACTAAACCGCATTTTACCTCTGTGCTTATTTATCACAAATAAAGAGAAATAATCACAACTTTCATATACTGCTCAGAAGTCTCAGATAATACTGTATAGCAGGACAAGAAAAACACTTCAAAAAGAAACACTATGAACAAAGACATTTCAAAGCGGGGGGAAATGGAGTCTAGGAAAAGCTTTAGGAATGGCATAACAGGAATTCTTAAGAGTAAGAAACATTTAGAAAAAATAGACCATTTAACTATCAGAATAAATATTTTTAACTGTGTCAGATTTTTAAATTTCATGACTTATGAATCAGAGCAATACAGAACACCCGTCTTAATTAGAACCAGAGAACACAAAACACCGGAGATGATACTTCACAGGGCAATTCTCTATTTGCAATACAGGTGACTAAAATAACTCCTTCCCATCCTATATTCACTGTAGGAACAGATTACATACTCACCACAAATAAATCCCAAGATCATCCACATGTGCTGAAGCCAGAAAATCTCCTGTAGGGGACATAGTAAGGCTCACAGCTGCAGAGTCTACCAAAAAACAATCTATGAGGCTATGGAGAAAAAAACACAACAGAGAAATTATCAGCAAGATAAACTTGTTTATCTACACATATCTGAATTACAGCTGAATGCAATAGGCCACCAGAGGTATGGACACAAACCAGGGTAGTAGAAGTATCCAAATATATCATATAAATGTAGCAAGTGAACAGCACTGCGCAACAAACCCCATGTTTCTACAAAATTCTGGATAAAGCTGGCACCTCCTTAGATATCCACACCCTGGGGAATATGCGACGAACGATTCAACCCCTTGTGCCTAACACAAACCTTCTCAGTGGCCATAAATTCTGTACTTCCAGTCAGCCCCAGCTGCTCAGACTGACAATTCCCTCTCTCACCATACCTCACCTACACCTGGTTAATACTAGCACCTAATGTTTCTAAAATGAAGTATGAACTGTACAATGAGAAGTTTGACTATCTGCAACAGTTTTGGCATTACCACATCTTCAGCCTGATTAACCATTCCTTGATCATTTTTTTCACAATTGCAAAAATCAAAAAAATACCATGTAAAGACAAACTTGAAATATTCATTATGCAACTATTTCAACAATGAGACATTTAAGTTCTGGATGATGCACTCCCTAGCAGACTTCCACTCAAGCCCAGGTCCACAGCATTGCTTGTCACTTGTTGTAATATAAATTTCAGTTACTTCAAATTTTAAGTAAAAGTTGAATTTGACAACTAGTTCACCAAGATAAACAAAAAGAACAAATGAAGAGCGTGAATACTTTGTTCTTGTTTACAGCTCTACAGCCCTGTTCTGTTCACTAATGATAAAAATAATATTGATGTAACACAGCAGTTTAAAACGTAAAATCTTGTGGGCATGTATTTCCTTAGATACTGAGCACTCCTGTAATGAGCATGAAAGAGCATGTCAGAAATAAAAGCCTTTTTTCCCTGAATGGAGTGTTTTATTCCCTCTGCATGTTCTTAGACACATTTTGCAAATCTCAGGTAAAAAACCAAATAATTCATCACTTTCAGTATAAACACTAAACCCATAAAATCCCATACTCATAACAGACACATTTTGCACACAGTGCACAATGGTGAGAAAATTTACCCTAGATAACTTTTTCTTAGTTTCAAATCCATCCTTTTATCACAATCCTTATCTGTAGCTGAGAAATTCTGTTCAATAAACCAACCACAAAGAACTCCAATACAAATTTAACAAGAAATTAAGTTTTTCTACTTACTGAACTTAAATCATGATTAAAATTACAGGCTTGGGGAAAGGAGGGATCCACCTACTACAGGAAGTAAGACAGGCTTGTAATTTTTACACAAAAAGCTAAATGAATCCTGCCAGGGGGCTGAAGGCAACTACCTTTAATGCTTCCTGCCTAACTGCAAAACTGAGACAATGCAAAGTACAAAAACTGCTGAGCTCACACTCAACAGGTCTCTTAAGCTGTTTTTTCTCAACTGTTCCATCCAAACTATGAAAGTCAGCTTGTATCCCTGATTCCTTAATTTGTCTATGCAAGCTGCACAGCAGAAAGAAACATCTGCATAATGCCAGGGGTTCCTGCTTATAACTTCCTTCACACAAACTGGTAATTTTTTCGCAGTTTTCAAAAAGCATCAAAAACACACACTAGGAAGACTTACATTACATTACATAAGAACAGTTAAGCATCACTCCCAAGTAAAAACAGATGTCCAGTTAATAGATGTCAGACCATTTATTAAAGTCAGTTAGTATTTTCGTATAATTTTCGTAAATGTTGGATTCTAGAAACATGTTTTTACAAGAATAACAAAGCTGAGGCTCTACAACACACAGTTCATGAGATGTTTCTTCTATTTATGAGCCACAGAGGTAAAGTAAGCATCAGGCCTTTTATTTAAAGCTGTTCCTCTTCTTCAATACACTCCTCTGCCTACAGTTATGGGAAAACCTTGCCATTACATAGTGGAGATATAATTTAACCTAATTACTTTTAAAACCAGGGTTTGTCATGTACCTGCCTAGATTTCAGCTCAATCCAAATTTCAGAGACAAGAGACAAAATATTTAATTTTTTTTGCATGTAAAAGAGAACTACTGTCAGACTGCTTTTAAAAACATTATGAATAGATTCTTACTGCAAAGTATTATGTCGTTAAAGAAATGAAAAATAGAAGAAACTGACATTAACTAATGCTGCAATTTTTTGTAGACATATTCCTTGGCAAGGGGAAGAGTGCTAGAAAGACGAGACCAGAGTTCTAATTTCCTTCCCATTTTTACTGGACAGAAGACACTTAATGTCCACCCTGTTCTATTTTAGACTAGAACATAGTTTATTTTAGACTATGCAAGAACAGCCCAATTGTTTGTTGAGATGCAAAGCACTTTTGGTAGTAAAATGAGAACTTCTACAGTATACAAAATTATTTACCAAACCATGTCAACAAAAATAATCAACCCAAATGAAACCTTTGAGTTCCAGGCACAACCACCAGAGCTGCACACTGCACAGTACTACCNATCTGATGTGCTGCTGAAAGAATGCACTGGCAGAACACAAAGTTACTTCTCAGCTTGTTTTTTTCTGGGCTCCTGAACTTCTTGTGTGTACTTGTCTACTTCTCAGCCGAACTTTATTCTGGGAGAAGACTACTCACAGTGGATCACAAGACAGTATTTTTGGCAGTTGCAGGTACAAACAAATGAAAAATATAACTGATGTAAAGCCATATTGTGTTGTTAAAATGAATGTAAGTGAAAACAGGCTTCTCTTTACAAAACCAGGTGGAGTACTGCATCCAACTCCGGGGCCCTCAGCACAAGACATACATGAAGTTAGAGCAGCTCCAGGAAAATGACCCCAAGGCCTGGAACACATTTCCTATGAGAAAAATAAGAGAGCTGTGTTCTTCACCCTGGAGAACAGAAGGCTCTTGGGGAGACAACCTTGTGGCCTTTCAACACTTAAAGGGAGCTTACAAAGAAAGATTGAGAAAGACTTTTTAACAGGGCCTATGGTGACAGGACAAGTGGCAGCAGCTTTGAACTGAAAGGCCATAGGTTTAGATTGGATGTAGGGCAGAATTTTTTTACTATGAGGGTGGTGAGGCATTGGAACAGGTTGCATAAGCAAGTAGTGCATGGCCCAGCCCTGGAGGTGTTCAAGCCCAAGCTGGGGCTCTGAGTAATCTGATCTAGCGGGAGAAGTTCCTTTCCACATCAAGACAGTTAGACTAGATCTTTGCTTCCAACTCAAACCACTCTATGATCCTACGAACACCTCAGCATATCACACTGCAATTCACCTTAAGCAATCTCTTGCCCTTTAGTTTATAGTGTTGCTTCCAGACAAAGAACAAATTCACACTCATTCACACTACATGGAAGCTCCAGGTGTCATCAACAGATCTTCAGGACAGTGTTACTCTGCAGACCCAGAAAAAGACACATATTACTAGCACTGGACACAACTAAAATAGTGGGCAGAGTTGCTAGATATGTGCAACTTTGAATATCACATCTGATGACAGATAACAAAGCCAGAAGGCTTTTTGCCATTTATCAGACAGGGGATTATTTCTTCTGCTGTATTTTTTTAAACTGACTCACCATCCAGAGGGAAGGTCCCAAGTCTTAATGGAACAGTCCATTGATGAAGTTATCAGCCAACGACCATCAGGACTGAAAGTCTAAAACAAAATAGTCAATTTAATGGAACAACCAATAAGCCAACACCACAGGAGGCCCTGCCAATATTAGACTGCTCCCTAAAACCAGGGTGAAATGGTCTGGCCATAAACCAAAACTGACAATACATTACTGAAAGTGAGAAAAGAACAAAACCAGAAGCTTTTTAAGAACAGGTTCAAATGTAAAACACAGGACATATCTCACTGTTAGTCAAAGCACTTTGGCCCTCACTTTTATGATGATGGTGAAAACCTATTCCTAAGCATAAAGTTGAGTAAGTCAAGTAAATACTAACTTAGTAGCATTTATAAATAAATTCGAAGCTAAAAACTATTTCAGTGAACACTGCAATGGACTATTACGTAAGATGTAAATAAAATATCAATGTGCTGCATAATATCAGATCTGTTTTCAGATCGCTCATCTTTTGTATATACATAGCTGAGACTACAGCACAATTTTGCTCCTCAACGTGGTTTTCATTATTCCCAGTGCTTTGTTTGACGCTCAAATGAGCTTGTTGCAAAGTTATAGTAAAATCACAAAGCATGTTAAAAAAATAAATGGCAATTTGATCACTTTACATTTTAAAACTAACATGGCTAGAAGTGCTGTGGAGCTGAATTACAGCTTTACTGTTCACAGCTGAACATAATACCCAGTGATTTAATACATGCAGAGAAATCCACCATCTGTAAAATCTGTTAAGTATCTGTGTATGTCACCTGTTACAGAAAATGAGTTAACAATTACCATGTCATTAATCCGTCCATGGTGTCCTGAGAATGTCCTGACAATCTTCCTGGTTTCTATATCCAAAACACTAATAGTGAAGTCATCAAAGGCAATTCCCAGAATACCACTGCCAAGAAACATCAACACATATGATAGGGAATACTCAAGAGAAAAAAAATAAAAACATCCTAACATTACTCTAGGTATCTTTCATCCTAAAAATAATCAGTGTTACATCCCTTCAGTCTAATAAAAATCTCTTGTCATCCTGTGTTTACTAGCCAGTTGTATTTCAAAGCATCAAAATATAAATTCTAATATATTCTAATTAAGAATACTGGTTGCCACTCTAGACAAGTATGTTCACCAAAAAGTATGCACATGAAATAACTTCCGTTTCTTACCTGTCTCTGTGAAGCAGAATTCCACTCGGAGAAGAAGAAAGTTCAGTGGAATACACCAGATCTTTTGTTTTGAATTTCCAAAATTTAATTAATCCTTCACTACCAGCTGTGATTACCAGCTGGTTCAATCCATCCACTACTACTCCTCTAATGGCCCCTTCATGTGCTGCAGATCAAGAGAAAAGAGAGTATTATTTCAGGATTTAAACTCAGCACAGAAATCAGCTGAATGACAAACACTATTCTGTTTATCTTTGCCTGACTACAATGAATGAGTAGCAAGCATATGACAATTTGAAAGCCACTCGACAAGATGCTCTGATATTCTAAGTTTTTTTCCTCTCTACAGAAACTAAACTGATTTCAAGTAAACACCGAGAATACAAGTAAGAAGTGCAATTGAAGCTGAGTGTTAGCTCTTATTTCTGCTTTCAGTTTGGGGAATTTTTTGTGATTGTGAGATTTGAGAGACTTCTTGAATCACTTAAGGAATGCCTCCACGAGGCCTGACCACTCCAGAAAAAATTTACAGCCTCAGTTCAGGCACAAAGGCTGGGAGTTTTCCTAGGCTGCTTCACACTGCAGTGTAAAGACAAGACATAGCTCCTCTAGTTTTGGATCAATTTTATTTCTTAATCTATGCCTAAAGCTACTGGCCAGGAAGCAAAATTAGAAAATTCATCCCACTATCAACCAATGATTTCATAAAGAGACCACTTCATGTTTGCTGAGCTAGATGGCTTTTAGAAATCCAGTAAGTCTTAAGGGTTCATCAGGACTCTTTCCTTGTTTCTGCAACAAAAAATTCAGATCACGAGTGCCAAAAAAATATGCATGAGAATACATGACATGAAATATATATGTATGCAATTATTAAAAGGAAATGTCAGAGCACTGCCACATTATGTCCTAAACTTGCAGCTGGGTAATTAAAAATAACACCATATGCAAAGAACTGGACTTGCTTAGGACTTCAATTTTCCATTCACATGAAACATTCTTTCATTTCTAAACAGGGAGCACAAAACAGATGGAAAAATTTATCTAAGAGATAGAACCCTATAAAACAAGAAATGTGATCATCTAAAAAAGAGTGGAGGCCAGAGGATCTCATTTTACTGCTAACCATTTTGGTAACTAAAAATTTTGTGTTAAATAAAACCAAGGATATGCTAACATCAGAGCTGTTAAAACTATCAAGGATCCTGTCCTTCAAACCAGTTTTCTGACTGCAAGATAGGACAGTGCAGCATATTTAGAGAAACTGAAATGTATCCCAAATTCAACTCGGAACCTATTTTAAATTTTTAAGATGACAGAACACCAGGTGACTGCTGACCTGTTAAGAGCCAGTATTTTGGAAGTTTAGCAGTTCTTACCTTTTTCTTTGCCGTAACGCCCCCTGTGAATGCCAGACTGCATGTTGTACACATCTACCTGTCCAGTTGACATCCCAATTACAGCAAAGTTACCACAAGAGGTAATGTCGACAGCCTTTCAAGGGAATAGTAAAGAAAAAAAGAATCAACAAAACAAAGAACCTATGAAAACAATTCTTTAGGTGTCTATCCATCAGTGAAGTTGTTAGAAGGTACACAGCCTATCGGGAATACAAAACACTAACATGTTCTTTGAGGAAACCTGCACAGAACAAATTACATCTCAAGAAAGCAGAGGGAGAAGCTCCCAAAATGAGCAAATAGTCAACATGTAATAAATATGGCAGTGCATGGTTATGAAAGATAATGAAATCCTAGCTTAGTGACATCCATCAGAAGCCATAGGTAATAATATCAGCACTGTAACTTAACTAATCAAGATATCCACAAATTCAGTCCCTAAGAGAAAGTGTAAGCATGGCAGCTGCAAGCCTCTTTCAATGCCCATGTTACCAATACCCTCCCAAATGAGGGCAAGGTCACACAGGGTTCAAATAGGAAGAAACAAAGGAACAGTGGTCTAGATGACTTTGGAACAGTCCAAATATAGCAGTCAAAAGAAAACTGGGTATTTACAATTTAATTTATCTACCACTTAACTATGAAGCGTAAGGTCAAAAAACCATGTATGCAGCATGAAGGAGTTGCATGACCCCCTAGCAAATGAGGTGTGCCACAGTAAATTCCTCCTGTAAGAAGCTGGTAAACCTCAGCAAACATTTGTATCTCTGTCACTGTGTGTTTGACACAACATCATTGTGTCCAGCTCAAGTTGTAAAGGATTTTTGAGGTAATATCCTGCTTGCAATTTGGAAATACACTTTCCTGTATTGCCAAAAAAAGCCCAGAGTCTTCAGCAATCTGTATTCTCAGAGCAAGTTAATCATCACAGGCATACAGACAATTCTACATCACTGTGGCAGAATAAAGGTAAACACCAACCACCTCCCTGAGCCAGAGAGTTGAACTGAATGTTTAAGGAAAAAATGCAAATGCAAAATTTTTCTTAGGACGATAAGCATTATAAACCATCTCCTTGGACACACTGAGCTGGCAGAAATCACTCTACAAAGCAACTAAAACACATCTAGACAGTGCTTTTTCATTCTAAGCATTATTTCTGTACCAACAGGAATCAAAATAGCATACAGTGTGAATCTGAAGAAATCTTATCCTACATAAACTTACTGTTGCATATATGTCAATAGGTTTGTGTTTGCTAAATTCTTCTGGCCTCAGTTTGTGAGCTCCCATGGAGGTTTTCTGATAGTTCCAGGTTGTACAGGTTATATACCCTTGATGGCAGGCAATAATACCATCCCAGTCACTCTGATGTGCCACTTCTGCAAGGTAACACAGAATCCTTTTAGAAACAGTAATTCTAAAGTCAAACTTAAGGTCTCCTGATATTTTAAAATACCTTTAGACTGCACAGTTCATATTTAGAGTTCTTGTTGCACAGTCAAAAGGCTACCACTCAGAAAATTCACTGGGCAAAGAGTTGTGCTTATGTAGTGTAATGCTCACAACAAAACCACAAGCATTGTTTTGTACCTTATGCTTCGTGTCTTTGCATATTTTAGCCTCTGCAGTTTGAAAAGCATTTTCAATGTAAATGTTTTAAACTGGTTTAAATGGTTTACACTGCTCAATATGTACACATTTCCACCTGAGTGTCTTTACCTTTTTCTTCAGCTGTTGAAGCAGCAGAAGCCACCAGATAACGAAGCCAGGTTTAAGAGCTACATCTGCTTCACATAGCAAAATACTTTTTTTGCATTTCCAGGAAAATCGTTTATCAAACACTCAGTATTCAAACTTTGTAGTCAAATATGATACATGGGGATCTAAATAATGAGCAAATTTGATTTTTTCTGGAAATTTTAAAAAATTGAGAGCTTGAAACTGTAATTTCTAGAACTTCAAAGATTAAAACAAGATACAAAATGGTTCACTTAACCAAAGACAATATACCAAAAAAGAAACAACTCTAAAGTGTACTAAATAAATGGAGGTTCTATGTCTTCAAACATAGGCAGCTCTAATACTAATTTTAAAATTTAATAATTTTAAATATAAATCTTAAAAATATACACACATACTTGTGACAAGTATGTACAGACAGTCTGTATCACTGAAGTCAAATGGCTCCACAAAACTGTAAATCCAGATCTTTCAACACAGGAAAAAATAAATCATCCTCAGAAGAGAAAACAGCTACACTTTTGACAAAACAGATTTCAAGTCTGAAGAGGAGGTCATTAATTTAAAGAAGCACATGTTGATGAAGCAAAGATAATTAATTGTGCTTAAAGAAGTTCGTTTCATTATTTGCATATTGACCCACAAATGAACTGATTACTTGAAATTCAACTTTGAAAAGTGGCTCAAATAAATGTACTGAGGACTCAAAATCAATTGTAAGTGTAACTAAGGTTTCCTCAGCTGACAAAAAATCTTTATGCCCCGCCTAGCTGCTGGTTCTCCAGCCTGGAATAATATGTACTTCAGGAGATTTTGGCTCCCATGCAGGAGATTTTCAAGCCAAGAGCCAGACAAGAATGTTTTAATATAAAATGCTCTTTTTGAAATATTGGAACAGTTTACCAATTCAAATGCAATTTTAAACTGACACTCAGTAGCTCATGAAAGGCCACAGAATAATCTAATCTTGATATAGCATGAACTTCCAAAACAGTAGTGTTTTGAGGGTTGAAAAATTAAATGAATACATGATGATAATGTATTTACATTTAGTCTGTAATCTATGTCAAAGATCACTTACCTGAAGCAAAGGCTGTAATCGGTGGTAGTGCCATCGTATCCAGCTTAAGGCCTCTCTTTTTCGATTTCTTTTTGTTAATTGAACCTTAAAAATAGACATTAAGGGTCTCAGTCTCATAGTTAGAACTGAGAATAATGGTTTAAAAAGGACTGTTAACAAAATGAAAAGCTCCTCTTAAATTTAGAAACGTTTGGCTTACATAAACACATCACTGTTCCCTAGGTTTGAAGAGCTAAGAACACTAACAGAGTTTCAGTCAGAACTCATGCAATGCTGAGCAAATCATCGCCCTTTTACATTCACAGATGTGAATTCACTACTAAATCTCCTTGTTCCAGGACCTTGTACTGAAATCCTGAGGCAGAGGTTCTCCCATCACAGCTAAAAACATGGTCCTACAGACATGACTAAATAAAGCAATAAACAGCACCCAGCCCTTTCAGCAACCAAAGAATCTTGAATTTCAAATTTATGCCCAAATTAATTTTATGCATCTTTTCAAACAGATCCAAATACATGTATAACATTATAACAGATACTTAAAACTAAGAATTATTTTAGTCTTTCTGATCCTTGTGCTCCCAAATGAAAGTCTTCCTCAACCATAGCATGATGTGTAAGATGTGTTTAAGTCAAACTCTACACTAAATCAAAGGAACTCAAGCCAAGAAATATGAATCGGCTAATAATTTAGTCAATTGAACAGAGGGAAATAGGGTAAAAAGTTGCAATTACATATGCTAGAATGTCAGCTACTGCTTTACACATTTTTAACACGAAAATCTGCCCAGTGTTTCCCACAGTGAGGTAACATACACTGCCAGGGTCAGAAATCACTTTTTTAAAGTACAAACAAATCTGAGAGTACACTTACAGCAGGAAGGACTGAGTTTGCAGAATAACTCAGGTGACTAGCTTTTATAGAACAGTTAAAGTGAAAGTAAGGCCTGTCTAATATTTACATAAATACTTCTCAGGACTTCTCTTCACCCATGTTTGTATTTTGACTGAAATACTTACCACGTCCTAAACTTTTATTGAACTTTTCATGCACTGTTGAAAAAGACTGCAATGTTCCATCTTGACCTACGAAAGTATTAGCACAGAGCAGTGAAGGGCAAAAATCAACTTTACTCATAAGCTATTTGAGCAAGAAAAGTAAAACATAAGCAATAAGCAACTTCAAACACTATAGTAAGGTCTATACTAAAAATTCTGGTCCAAGATTAAATACAGATACACTGTAAGTAGCAGAACTAATGGAGCCTAGTTTTCTATGGCCTACATCCCATTCCTACAACTTGGCCCCACACACGATCAAAATGACCCCTCTTCACAGACATCTTTTCCACGTTCAATTTCTGACCTTGTAATGTCTGTGACATAAATGAAATTTTATGCAGTTAATTTGAGGAGATGCCTCTTCTAAGGGAAACCAGTAGCACTTGAAAGGAAATTCTAATTCATTTCTGCTGCACAAAGTTTTACCACTGTTTCAGAAAGGAGTGTAGAGAGTCAGTCTCTCTGCACTGCAGATACATCAGATCTCAAAGGTTAAGATCCTTTTCACTGTAAGAGTTGCCTCTGTGCCCTCTCCACTGCAAAAGCAAATGTGAAGATTTGTTAAGCAACACTTGATTGGCACTGTGGTTTGTCTGGTGTGAGCTGAAACACTGACAAGTAACTCGTTGCATGAATCCAAGTCACTAGTTGGATGACCAGCAAGACATTTTAGTACAGGTAATGTAATGTGTTCAAAACTAGCCCATGCAAACAATTAATTACTTAAGAGTAATTAGACACTAGGTGGTGAGTCTCTACCACCCCATTACTTAAGTGGCCTGGGGTAAAACACAGTCTGACCTAGCACTTCCATTTCCTAAGGGGTCTTTTTAAATATGCTAGTTTCTAAGGAATGGCAGTCACTTATGCATTTTTACACTTTTAGACTAATATCTCAGTAAAAAGCAACCTTGAAAATATATAATACAGATACAAGTAGGCTGTAATAAATTACAAATACAGTGCAAGCCACAAAGCTTAATCAAACCACTGGAAAAAGCAGTTACTAAAAATTAGTTACTAAATTCATTATGCTGCTTATTTTTCCCCTGCCACAACCAAATTTCTCTAGGTGTTACAGGTTTCATTCTGACCAGCTGATACTTCCTCAGGAGATAATAAAACAATTTTTGTTTATTAAATATATAAATACAGATGATAAGAGCAGCTCCTTCGCTATTCTGCTTTCAAGTACTCTTCAGCTTACTTGCTGCTACTCACTCTAGGGAAACACTAGTTTCCTATTAGAGTAAGAAAACTCTAGGAAAACACTTTGTTACAGTAAAAAATTACACTGTTTATATTAACTACTTACTATGTTTCATAAATACATTATACAACACACAAAATATAATCTAGTGTATTAATAAAGACACTTAGCTCTGCATGTTTTCTTTATCACAGCAAGAAATCAAACTGAAAAAGAATGGGAATTCATACCTGCACTAAGAATTTGCTCTCCATTTTGCCCATGGTATCTGATTTTTGTTGGCGGTGCACTATGTCCCATTCGGCTTCTCAACACGCGACCTATACCACCAGGTCCATCAAAAATCCACACCTGCATCCCAAAATAACCAAAAACCAGGCTGATAAACACTGCCTTGCCAATAATTGCACCTCTTGTCAGTGGAACATGTTTAGCTGGGAGCTGGTGCAGCCAACTTCACACACTGGCTTTCATCCTTAACCCTGAAACTTTGGAGGTTTCCAACGCAGCACCTGTTTCCTGTTCATTCTGCCCCTCCACCAAAGCCTAGTGGCATCAGAGGACATGCAGCACAAGGGACTTTTATCAACAGCAACTGCTTATGATACAAAACATTATAAAAATGGATCAAGATTTAAGAGAGTGTACTGGGATATAGTGTGGTTCTGGAAAAGTGGGTCCAAAGCTTTGTTCTTCAAGGCTACTACAAAGCAGTAAATGAAGCAATGACAACATAGCAGCAAATCTTTAAACTACACTCCACTACAGTCCAACTGAGAACCAGCAACTCGAGTTTTGTTGTATCGGTTTCAGAGAGCAGCAGCGATTGCAACTCACCCTTAGAGCATTATCAGCACCATTAGTAATAAGAAGTGGCTCTCCAGGGACAAATGACATGCCAGCTATTGCTGTAGAATGGGCATCTTGCATCTGACACATCAGTTTCTTCTCTTCTAGATCCCACAAAGCAATGTGTCCAACTGGGCTACCAGCTGCCATTATCGGGTGTCCATCTGCTCAAAAAAAAAAAAGTTAAAAAGGTTTACTTATTGACATTCAGCTCATTCCTACTGACTTGTCACATCTGAAAACTGATGCAAGAAAAGTCTACAATCACAAGGAAAAAGAAATCTCAAGTGGATGCTACGAATAATAAATGTTTTAACAGAAATATTGGACTATGGCAATTAGAAAAGAAACAAAACTCACTGATAATAAAAACAGGACTTTTTCATATCAGATAACAATAAAATACCTAAATCCAGCAATCAGAGCTAGAGGTTTTGCTTGAAAACACAATAGATATTGACACAAAAAGGCTCTCTTCCTACTTCTCACAAGTCTTTCCAAAATTTTCTCCAGAAGCATTCTTCCTCAACAGGGTCTGCATTCAATATTCAATCTATATTTTGCTACGATTTGCAAGTCTATTCAAATAGAGATTAGATTCAGAATCAACAGCTCTACAGGGAGGATCAACATTAAAGTAACTAGCTTTAATAATTAGGACATATTTGTTAGATAAGAAAAAGCTGAGATCATAAATAAGATTCCCCAATAACATCCATTCAGTAGTCACTCAACTATTAACATCCTAACATTGTCTAGGGGGGAAAGACACTGCTGAGAAGAAAGTTTGGACACTAAAGCAAGATGTACTGATTACAGTAACTCAGACAATTGTGTACTGTGCTAGGTCTTAGCACACTGTAAACAAACTTTTCTTTTCAAATATGCTGTATATCACTTCCTGTGCACTGAGAACACAAGAAAATCCTATAGAACAGCTAGCACGATGAAAATGCATGATCTCTCTTACTTATTGCTACCTTTTCTAGATTACCTTCTGCCTTTGAAAACTAAAACTCTCAGCACAAATTTGATTCTGAAATGTTTTATCAAAAACTATTTTTCCTCTGTCCCACTCAGTTTTAGTGCATTCATACATATTTTCACTAAAAAACACTAGGACGTACCTGTACGAAAAGATATTGCAGTGATGGGACCCCAGTCCTGTTGAAATTTCATCAGAGTTTCATCAAACTTAATATTATGTACAATGATATGACCAGATACAAGGCCAACTGCAACAACATCCACTGCTGGAGCCTGCAAGAAATTAAAAAATTCTGTTTCCAGAAGCTGTGACTCCTTTGAAAAACAGATCACTTTAAGTGTCCAGCAGCTCTGGTAGACCATTATACACCCTGCCACACTCCCTACATATTTACAAGTTTTATCCTGGACAACTGCTGACCATTTTCAAAGCTGTCATCAATGCTACCAATTTCTAGAACTTATTTCTATATCTAAAAAAAAAATATATAGCAAATGCCATTACAAAACCTTTTCCCAAATCAACAAAATATACATTTTATTGAATTCTGAAGCAAAATAAATTTGGCCAAAAACTACCAGTGTAATGAAGCTTCATCATACAAATGCATCTTGAAAACTCTGTGAATTCATGACATCATTCAGTGAAGACTATAGATGTGATGAACACAAAACAGGTAAGATGCTAAATGCAACAGAACTAGGAATAGAGGAAGAGCAGATAATAAACCTTCAGTCAAGAGAGGGTTACTACAATTCCCTGGAAGAATACAAACCATCTTTACTGCTGTCATTTTAAACAATATTTTGCCTGCTGTTCTTGACCAGTTACATATGAAAATAAAAGATAACAAAAATACTAACTTGTTCAAGAGTTGTGACTGCTAAGCCCCATCCTGGAAACGAGTACAAGAGTTTGCTGTAAAACAAAGATAAAAACCCCATAAATCAATTAACCCTTGGGGATTTTCCATGGGAAAATGGTTGCTTTAAACGTACTTGTACAGAAAAGTACATCAGCTGTACATCTGTCCTTATAAGTCAGATAAATGGGGAAAAAAAAACAACCAACTGTGACACTAATAAGAAAGGTTAAAAATAAAACTTATGGCTATTTTTACTGAAAAAGGCAGTGTTGTGCATTAATACCAAATGGTGACATATGACACAAACATATGAAACAAAAGAAATATCAGCGATATGATGGCAAGCTGACTTAGGAGAATGAAACACTGATTTATGCAAGCTGACTTAACACCTATTTGCAGTATGAATATTAACAAGCAGTGAAGCTCACTGTACCTGTAACTTTAATGATTTAGAAAAGCAGCTGCTCATTGTAGGCATGAAATACTGACATTATGGATGATGATCTACTGGGACATGCTCAGAGACAACTGCATGTCTACACACCTCTTATCTGAGTCTAAGGCTCAAATCCTAGTAATTACCTCCACTCTACCTGCCAGCACCTCCTTGGACCCACAACAACCAAAACAGTCAAGCTTGGAAGATGGGAGGTAGGAGGCCTGAACATGCTTTTACTATTATTTTAATAGCTTTCATGGGAAAGCTATGTGATTCCAAGAAATTTAAAAAAATAAAAAATTCCTGAACAACCCCTGATATTTTGCAAGGAGAGTAAACAACACGCAACCTGAAAGGCATCAGCATGCAGGGAGCAGTAGCATTCTTTGTTCCTGGAGAAATACCAACTGAAAACCTGTGCCAATACTCAGTAAAAGATTCCATACTTAACAGTATCATTTGTTGTCTATCAAACTACTTGGAGCATGAAGTGTAGCCAATGTATCAAGAATCTTACTTGGATCTTATATTCCATAGCTGCAAGGTTCCTTGCTCACTCCCAAGGAGAATTTTATTCAGATAGGTGCTGGGATGCAGAAGCGCAGAAACTGCAAAAGTGGCTTTATCAAAATCTATTTGAAGATATTCTTCTGCAAAAACAGTAAGAAACAGTGTTAGTGTGGCTACCCCTACAAATCTGCAGGCTTGTCATCCCTTCACAAATGTAAAAGCAGGACCGATATTTACTCTTCAAATGCTGCATCTGGTGTTTCTCACATGAAAGGATTAGCTAATGTGTAACAGGAGACGCTAAACTTCTTTACGTTGTAACATCTGCTGGCTTGAAGGTGTATTTTTTTCCCTATGAGCCTACCCACTACAACAATACTGGCAATACTGTAGTGATTTATATCTTTCTGAGGGATTCCTGCCCCTGCCTGGGCAAAACACCTCATCTGATTAACATGCCTTTTGTTTGTTATAGCAACTCCTAATCTCTAAAGCCTGGTTACAGACACTTTTGACAACCAGCATGCAGGGAATAACACTGGTCACACCAATAAATGCTTTCTAAAGAAAAACGTTTGGGGCACTGAAGCACACTTTCACAAAGCACTTGACAATGGCATGAGAAGATGCTGATGCAAACAAAAAGATTATTCATTAGAATTTAGTTGTACCCAGTCTGGTAAATATCAATAAAATACAGGATTTCAGAGATAATTCCAAAGCTGCTCTATCACAGTCTTTACAAGAAAATGGAACACTAAAATGTAATTTTCATATAAATATTCTCTCTTTACATCTACATGGAACCTTACTGGGCCTCTGCACATGGTACAGTATCCATTCATGAAACATTACACCAGGATTAGGACTTCAGATCACCAATTTAATAGCACGATCATTCAAGAATTTTCTTTCTTAAGAATTAACTACTTCTGAACATGTGCATTTAAAAAAACCCCTTCCTTTTAAATTACTGAATGTTTAACAGTGCTATCCTATAAAGCAGCAACAAAAATAAAATCTCTCACCTTCTGACTGTATATTCCAAACAATAAGAACATTATCAACATCCACAGAGATGACATGATCACCGAAAGGCTGTAGGAGGTGTATCCTTGCCTTGTGGCCTTCATAGGTATGAACCACCTATAATTTCAAAATACAAATGCTTCCAGTAAGCTGTTAAGGTAGAGTATCATGTTAACATGATACTTAAGGACAGCTATCATGTGTCAGCAACAAGTTCAAATAAAACTTATGGAAAGGCCACACAACTTGAAGTGGAAGATAGATAATTGTATCTGATAATTAAAACTGTTGGCAAAAAATATGATACCTAAGTATTTTTAATTATTTATTTTCTATTAATTTAGCTTATGTGAATCGATGATTTTTTAAATATCTTTAAATAGCTACTTAATTATTACAATTAATACATAAAGCACAGTTCAGCCATTATGGAATTTGCTCTTACATTCCCCTGGTTTAAGCTTTTCACTCCTTATTCTACAGTTTGTTTCCCTAAAACTGAAGGTACCAAACATCTGTGGAAATAGGCTTTTGTAGAAAATTAACTGCCTTGATACCACAAACACTACACAACTGTGTTGTACTACCGAGTAATAAGTAAGTTAATAGAAACCTCTTTGTTCCTGGCAAAAGCTTGGAGAATATTGTCATATGAAGCAAATATCAACATGCGATCTGCTGCCAAACATGTGATGTCTTGTGGCAAAGTGTTACCTGTTGATCAAACAAAATAAAAGTTAAACAAGTTTCAGGTTCCTAGCAAGAGAGAAAGCTCAACAGTGTATTTCTTTGGCATGGTGACCCACAAAGCCCTCTGGTCAAACATTATATTTAATTTTAGAGAAATGCACACATTTCAGAAGAATGCAAATATAACTACAAAACATTACACCAGTAACAACATCATAAGTAACGTAAGATTGGTAGATCACAAGGTCACTCTTTTGAAAAACATTAAATAATTAATCAGTGAATTATCTCTGTAAGTAAAGGTACATGTTAGCTTTGTGAGGGCTGGAAACATAGACGATAAATCAAAGTCTCAGCATTAGCAATGCTTATTAGGTTAAGTTATTCTGCAGGCCTGGGAGTTAAGGACCCACTCCCGCACCTCACAACTGGTTCAGAAAGAGTATCTAATATTGGGATATTTACTTTACTAGCCCAAAAGGTAAAAGAGTCAAAGTTCAGACCACACTGAGAAACTGGTGGTATAGTCCAAAATGGCAGAAAACGGAAAGAAAATACTGTAGGGAATAATACTCTCCAAGGAAATATAAAAATGTAAAATAAGAGCACTTAACACTTCTGGAGAGAAACACCAGATCAAAAATCACTGTAGGAGTGCACCTATGATACAAACTTGCATGGTCATACAGCAGCCTTTCCCACAAAGGTGCTTTGTACTGTGAATTATTAGCAGACACAAAGAAAACTGCACCCTCTGCTGTACTGCAGCACAGCTTCAAAGGAGGAACTAAAATAAGAAAATAAAAAAGGTTGCACTCTTGAGGTTTCATTTGTTTGAACACATCTTCCCACAGCACCTCTGAAGTGACTCAGGCTTACAACCAGGTTACAGACACCCAGTACTCCACAGGAGCTGTATGCAAGGGTGGTTAGGCAAAGACAGTTTTAGGCAGACCCAAATTAAAAAGTTCAGAGCGCCAACCACATAACATCAGCAAACCAAAAGCACCGTAAAAAGAGAGGCACAGCATTCATTTTTTTCAATTACAATTTTGTACACCAACATCTCAATTTCTCAAAAAGCTTAGATGATTACATATGTGAGAAGATGAAGCCCACTGTAGAACAGGATATGCAATGCTTTTATAATTTTGCAAGATGAAAACAAAGTTACATTAATGTGTTTACAGCTTTAACAATGCACAGCTGATCATCTAAATCTAGACCTAGCTGTGTGACATTTATTCTCAAGTCTACAGGTGCTCTGTTAATAAAAAATATTTTATATATGAGGTCTCTGTAAAAACTTTGTGGTATACAGAAATAAAGCCCCTACTTTTCAAGACAGAGTGCATCCCTCTGAATCGTGTGAATGTCAAGTGAAAGGGACCTTTGGAATCAACCAGTTCAACACCCCACCAGCTCCTCACAAAGCTTGATTATCACCAGTACTAAACAGGGCTAGCTGCAGCTGTGCCCAGCTGAGTCTTGGACACTTCCGAAGAAGGAGTTCTGCTCAAGGTCTACACCGTACCACACTTACCTGTGGCCATTTTTCCTACCCTCCACTGTGACTCTCTCAAGCTGCAATCTGTGGCGGCTGCCCCTTGCTGCTCTGTCTACCACTACCACCATCAGCACAAATCCAGCTCTTCAGGCTGCCTCTGGGTCACCCTGTATCTTGCCCTTCTTATCACTAAGCTGATCCAGTTACTCCAATGTCTCTTTTCATACTGCATGCTTTAGGCCCCGACACTCTCCTGCCCCTCAGCACCCCTCCTGCAGGAGAAAGGGGAGTTATGGAAGGGATAGAACCACACTAACAGGGTGCTGCAGTCCAGGCATGGTCTCACCAGCACGAGGTGCAGGAGAAGAACAGCCTTCCCTGACCTGCTGGCTGCATTCCTAATGAGGCTGGATACACAGCCTGCCTTACTCACAGCCTGCCTTATGTGTTGCTGGTCCACATTCAGCCTGGCACCAGCACAGCCCCAGGTTCTTTCCAGCAGGATGCTGTGCAGCCAGTCAGTTCCCAGCTTGTTCCGTCCCAGGTGCAGAAGGATTCTGCACACGTCCTTGCTGAACTTGGCAAGGCTCCTGCTGGCCCAGGCTTTATGTTTTGCAACAGCTCCCTGGACTGAAACTCTGCCACTCTGGGTGTCAGCTACTCCTCCTAGAACAGCATCCTCTGCGAGCTCATCCTAGGAGTGCACGCTGCCTCACTACCCAGGCTGCTGGTGATGGTGCTGAAGAACGTGGGCCCTGCTGTTGACACCCAGAGTGCTTTGTCACCAAAGGCCAAGCGAATGTCACGCCATAAATTATATCCTTTGTATCCACCAGTACAACCAATTCCTAACACCCCCTGAAGACATCCACATCTATTTTCTTAATGTAATTATTTTCCTCCCATTACAGTCATCTAATAATCACAAAAATAACAACAAAAAAGGGATCTGAAATTAATTCAATAAATTAATTGAGCTTTATTTACTGTGCAATCTTTATGGCTCAGAGGTGTTTTTGGAAGAACAAGATGGTAAGAACAGAAGGTTCACAAGGCATGTCCCCAAGAGAACTAAATTCCAGTTTCAACAGCAGTCTTATTTCCAAACTGGTATTTTAGATTTCTAAGACTCCTTTTAATATATTTCAGTGTAAACATTAACAAGTACAATTTATTTTCTTGCTTTTGAGTTGAGAATGAAACGCAGACGTCAGACATGTAAAAAAAACCTAAACAACAAAATAAGAGGAATGAACAATTTGTGCACACTTACTCACAGCAACAATACCAAGCTTCTTCACCTGCAATGAAAATTTTAAAAGGTGTTTTTAGTGATTGGTTGCAATGAATTTGCTATAAACAGCAATTAAAAACTCTAGGAATCAACCTAGATCAGACAATGAATTTGATACCTCACAAACCAGAAAAATTATTCATCCTAGTTTACAAAACTGTCTACCGAAAAACATGGAGACGGCAGGTCAAAAGGAATGGGATAATGCATTTGCCAAAAGACAACTACTCAGCAACAGTAAGTAGTGCTTCCTGATGTATTTTACCCTAGTGCACAGGAAACTAAGGACATGTTAAGACACCCTGAGGAGCTTGGGTACCTTAGTTTCCACATCATCTCTGCTTCTACCTTATTTTCACTACAACCACACTGTATTCTAATTTCACCTCTGTTCACACAGAATTTGCTTTAGTTGCAAGCATCTCTGCCCAGTGATGATCACTACTATACTTCAACGGCTGTGAAGAAGACTGACAGAAGTGAAGGCTAAAAGGCACCACAGAAGCGCAGGGAGATCCCAGATGTCTGCACTCTGGTGTTCACTATACTCAAATCTGTGTAGTTACTGTTTCTTATACACTGAAAATGCTTTGATTGAACTCAGGGAAATCACAGTCTCCCTCTTTTGAGACATTCCAAACCCACCCAGACACGTTCCTGTGTAACTTGCTCTAGGTGACCCTGACTTGGCAGGGGGGTTGGTCTGGGTGATCTCCAGAGGTCCCTTCCAACCCGTAGAGGTTTGGGATACTACACTGCAAAAAACGAGTCCCTCTGAACTCAGTAATGCTCATCCGTTTTCATAGGGTCTGACTGCCCCCCGCCCCTAAAATGTAACCCTCAAACGCTAAACCAGAGCGGGTGAGCTTTGATTTATCTTGTAACGAAGGAAAAGCTTCAGCACCTGGGCGCTCCCGACGGATGGGCTGTGCCGCATTGGCTAGCGCTGCCCACATGGCTGAACAACCCCATTCCCGGCCTGTTTAGCCGGCAGCCTCCCTCCTTCCCTTCCTCCCTCGCTCCCTCCCGGTCACCGACGGCTGCAGAGGCGCGGCACTAGGGCGCCGCAGCCCCGCACACGCTCCCGCATCGTGACGGCGAGAGCGGAGGGGGGGAGGAAGAGGCGGATCTCCCTGCACGGCCTCGGCCTCCCCACGGCCGGTGGGAGCGGGAAGGAGACCGTGAAAAAGGAGCGGGG